>DWJK01001687.1:0-16289 GCA_018248815.1 Croniades pieria auraria
GTGTAACAACTTTGCTACCAATTCTTAATGTAATGTAATGTAATTTTCACTATTGTTACATTTTATAATATTTCTTCCAAAATAATCATAGTCATAATAATCAACCCATTTATCATTCCACTGTTGGAATATGGGCCCCTCTCATAATGAGAGGGTTAAGGCCATAGTCTGCCACGCTGGCCAAGTGCGGGTTGGCCAGCGTGGCAGACTATTGGGTTCAAAATAACTTACAGTAAATTGTGTGAAATCAAAAATTTGTTTGTGTGTATACATATACATATACTGTATTATATGTATGTATACAAAAACGTAACATCACGCCTGTAATCCTTGAAGGGGTAGGCAGAAGAGTGTGTTGCCATACATCGGGCACAGATCCAGACTCTGAGGATATATACAGGAGAAGTATTTTTGTTATAAGAGTATTTCAGTCAGCTGCCACCTTTACGGGTACGTTAGGTTATCTCGGCCTCCTTCTGGTTCGGCCTCTATTTTGTTTTAAAATTTCAATTAGGTACACAATCAATATTTTATTATTTCATAAATATCCGTTCCGTCATAAATATGCCGTTGTGTTACATATATATATATATATATAAAACACAACGGCTGAATGTTACTTTCATCCGAAAACGATCAGAGTTACCCTCGCATCGCGCCTAAAGATGTTTTACTTGAAAAGTCAAAATTAATTTTATTTTCAGCGAAGTCAACAAATTTATTAGATTTCAAATGAAAGTCTAATAATTTCGTGACGATTAAAGCGTAGCAGTACTGAGAGAGACAGAGAGATATAAAGGGCTACCCAACCACACGTCATGAAACAGAAAGTATGGGTAGCGACAGGTTACTTAACCAAATTACTCGCAATTTTAAAACCATAGAGCAAAAAAGAGGTTAGAATCTTTAATCTATGTACTTATGAACAAAAGTCCGATTTTGCATCATCGGTCGTATGTTCTATTCGTAAAATAAAAGCGGATATAAATACAAGCTTTCCAATTTAGAAATGAATGTGTTCGGCAACAATATCTCATTTCCAAGTGTAAACTGAATTTAATATATTCGCATATAATTTAAAATTTCCTGCGAGGTATGTAACGAGCGCGATCGGAGGCAAGCGCAAATATTTGGCGGAGCGTAATAAAATGGCGCCGTACCTGCGAGCGTGGGCCCTTATTAACATCATTTTGACTAGATTATAGGGCGCTGTGTGCTTCACATGTGTTTTATTCAATCACCGTGATTTGACGGCGTTCGTACGCAAGTGATAGGCAGACGTGTTTGGTTTCTGTGAAGTGTTTTTATATTTTAATACACCTAGTTTTATACATTTCGTCTTGTTAGTGTAATGTTGAAAGCCATACAATATTCTATTTGACTTATTGAAAACTATGGATAAGTAAGACACAGTACAAATTTCTAGAAATGGAAAAAATATACAAAAAGCGGTCTTATCGCTAACAAGCTATTTCTAAAACATAATCTTACCGATTTTATTTATAAATATTGTTAATAATACACTTTAACAAAATAATATTGTTAATAATACACTTTCACAAAATAATATTGTTAATAATACACTTTAACAAAATAATATTGTTAATAATACACTTTAACAAAATAATATTGTTAATAATATTTAATATAGTTGCTTTTGAGACCTCAACATCAAAAAGTTTCGTCTTTTGCTATGGAAATTTTCCCAAAGTACTGTATCGTTATATTGAAACCGGTAACAAATGATCACCACAGCGTAGCCATAAGTTCTTCATTCGGACAAAAAGCAAAATAAAAATTGCGAGAACTATTTTTTTGCGGTCTATTACCTATCGGACATCACTATAAGACGCCACAACTTCTTTTAAAAACTATGTCAGATACAAGTTCTGCCAGTTATTAATTTATTAAGATATGTAGGTATAAATGAATCCATCACCGTGTAAAGCGATAGAGATAAATTTCTCCGCTAAACATATAATAACACACATATACATTGAAACCGAGTCAAACAGAATAAGGTTCGCGCGTAAATTACTCCACACCTGTTCGCGGATATCGCTCCCGCGCGCAGCCATCCGCAATAACACGATACGGAACGTGGAAGCCAGCCTTTCCAGCACTTGGGTTTCAATCAGTCGTTCCCACGTGCAAACAAAATATATCTCGCTTTGTTGATTGCGCGCAGACGGAACCTGGCCTAATCAAATTTATGTTTGTTCGTCTTCAGAACAACCCCTCACAATGAACGCTCTCTTTACACACGCGACTGCGATTGAGTCGTCGACGACATCGCGCTCGTCCGGATTAATTGTATGGATGAACACAGAATTAGCTGTAAATATAAAGCGAAATATCATTCTTAGTTTCTATATTATTATTTGTAAAAAGTCACAAATAGTAACATAAAAATAGAAACTATTTAACGGTTATGAAAAATGCTTTATATCATTCAAAATTTTATGTTTTTTGATATTTTTATGGTGTTCATTATATTACTCGTACCATTGCTATATCATCGCGCCAGCGGAGTAAGCCGAAACCACCGAGTGTCATGCATCTCTGACTGACTTAAAGTGTCTTAAGTAAGTAATATGCTTCCGACTGTAGTGTCTGTATCGTGAACAATAAACGCTTACCTTTCGCTCGTTTCGCCTCGCCCCGTGAAGGAGATCGCGAAATTACTCAATTTACACTTCAATCCAGGTCGCTTGCCTGCCGGCCATTTTTCCCTCAACAATATCAAGCGCTCGAACAGAAGCTCATTGGAAGTTGTATTACCTACCCACCTACCTAACATTGTATATTTTGTTACAATTATTTCACAGTGGTAACTGAAGTATGATAAATATGTCTATTGATCTACTGGTCGAACTAGATAATTTATTTTGTTCCGACCATTCATAGTATTAGGCCTGCTGTAGGTCTCACATATGTATGTTAGTACTTTTTATAAGTAAGTTACAGTACAGTAACTGCGCAATTTTCATTAGAAATATCGATATAATGTAATAAACTAATGTTTTTAAACTCAGTTCCATCAGAAATCTGTAATAACTTTTTACGAGATATAAATTTAATCGCTGCAGGCGTTATTTTGCGGATATCTATTTTTAATAAATAAATTAACGAGCGCTATTTTATCTTAGCGGGACGCTGCTGGATTCGGAAGGTCTAGGACCGCATGAAGTGGCGCCGATTAGGGGAGCCTATGTTCAGCAGTGGATATCTAGAGACTGACGATGATGATGGCGATGATTTTATCTGAATACAGCGATTTTTATTACTTAGTAGACATTAAGTAGTCGTTCGTCGGTTACGGTTAGACATAAACATCACAAACATCAGGTGGGCTGCATACTTGATTCTTACTGTACAAAAAGCTACGTATGCGGGCGCGGACAATGCGCCGCGATACTTGGTTCCATTTCATTGTCGTTAGCTTGTCGTTGGTATTGTTCAGGTATTGTGGAGCGATTGCCGCGATCAGTGCGCCGAACAAAGACCTACACTCACGGGAACCGGTAGCCGCTATGTTTTCTCCGCCGCTATTGTTGACAGAGCAATGTGAGGCGCTGCGCTTGTTGTGACGAACTTATTACGCTGTTAAAAGAAATTTATCCATTACATACGCATAGGTTACATTCATACGAGTAACTGTAGACCTTTTACATACTAATACAAACAATTATAGATAGCTGTACCTACATAATATCCATAATTGTAGTTAGGCAATATATACGTATATATTGCATAACACGACATAACGTAAACCGATAAACTCTAAAAAAGTAAGTATTTGTTTTAATAAAATGGTATACTAATTGCACTCGTGATTTTTTATCTAAATAATCAGTTCATATTGTTTTTATTATTATGTCGGTAAGATCGAAAAATCTTATTCATATTTCATCAGTATATATTTCGTATCTAAATATAATTTCCAAAAAACACGTAACGTAACATCGCGCCTGTAATCCCCGAAGGGGTAGGCAGAGTGTAGTACACTCCCACGTTTCGCCAGTTACGTATGGAATAGGTGGCGAGCCTATTGCCATACACCGGGCACTGATCCAGACTCCGAGTCATTACCAGAAATTCTAAACTAGAAAATTTCCATAGCACCCGATCAGGGATTTGAACCCAGGACCTCCCGTTCGGCAGTCGCGCTTGCAACCACTTGACCAACGAGGCAGGCAAAAAACACGATTTACCAAAAAAATACCGAGCGAGCTCGATCATCCAGTCCATAATTAAAATCCATTATTATGTTTCAATATTTCGCTACAGTTTTATCTGCATATTGGAATGAGTTAGCCATCCTAATTAAAAATCCAATCACCGGAACTGGTCTCAACTAGTCGATTGTGACAGACAGACAAATATGCAGTAATAAATCTGCGGCGCATTTAAATCTCCGTACAGTAGAAACCTAACCTTGTTAAAGTTGCGTGTCTCTAATACGGCGCGCAGCTCGCAGTCGCCAGTGTTGGCACGCCGGCGAGCCTCGCTTGCCAATGTCCTAATAAGCCTTCGACTTTCCTTTGCTTTCTGTCGCTACTTTTGTTTTCTTTCTAACTACTCTGCTTCTAAACGTATAGATTGCTTGAGTTATGTATTTGAAAATTTCATTTACTGTAACCTAATTATGTGTCAATATAACATATTATCTGTGAAATGTGGGCTTTCATGTAAATTGTGAATGCAGCTTTATTAAGTACTTTAAATTACTAAAAGATAATAAAGAAAAATCCTATAGGATAGTGCGATCCGATATGCAATAGCGTTGCCGACAAGTCGTGCAGCGCGGACAGTACAGTGTGTCGGTTAATACATATGAATGAGGAAACTTTGATTGCGACGAGATTAGAGCCCGTCGGCGCTGGAGTGCGCTACAAACTGCATGCTTACTACGAATTACGCGGACACCGATCGACATGAGTGTTTGATATGTGCCTATGACATTGGGTTTATAGAGCATATCTTTTGGTTAAATCCACTGCACATTATCCTTAATATTAATCAGTGAAACTTTTAAGATAAGATCGTTAGCATATAAATTATACATAATTTAATAAATATATAAGAATAAAAAAAATGGGACCGTAACATACTTTTCCTATACGTTAATCCAAAGGGGTAGGCAGAAGCTGTAAAGAATACTCCCACGTTTCATCGGTTACGTTTAAGTTCCAAGAATGGGTGGTGAGTCTATCGTCTGCTCCGGGCATAGATCCAAATAATGTTATAATAGAGCGAAACTAATGAAGGTAAGTAATTAATCCTGAAATACATTTCCATATACAGTATTATTATTTATTAATAGTGTTATTACTATGATTCATTACTAATTATTACAATGTTTCATTGTGAAAAAAGTCGAAGTAGTCTCCAAATCCGGCGTTCTTGTATGAAGAAAGTAGTGAATGTAGAAGAAGCAGGTCAGGTCAGCGACTATAGAAATATTTAACACTCGGTGGTAGCGTTATTATTTATCCGTGATAGACATATTAATAATAATTAATATCACCTTGTTACAGCTTTTTCATCATTTCCACTGTTGTATACGGGTCTTCTCTCAGAATTTAAAGGGTTGAGGTCAGAGTCTGCTACGCTGACGAGATGCGGGTTGGCAGAATACTAATAATATAATAATAATACAATCTATGTTGCGGACAGTAACAGAAAACTTGTATTAAGTAGTCAAACGGTGCATACACATGTAGCTACGAGCCGAGTGTGTAGTGGTACTCTATATTGGACAGCGCGTCGCGCGGCCGCAGCGCCGTGTCACGTCTTGGGCGCCGAGCAACGTTTAATTTATTCCCACGAATAGCTTTCGCGCCGCAAAGCTTACGTATTTCAAATTAGAGGAGCTGTTACAAATTGACTACGAGAAAAACCTTCTATATAACAAGATCGTTTTGTAGGTACTATTGTTTTCAATGAATCTACTCTTCCTAATTACTCTATTACTCAGGAACCCTGTCTGGTAAGTTGAGCTGTATGCTGCTTCTGTTCATCCTTAAGGCTTTCTCGTACCTTGCCTAATTAATCTGTAATACTAGCGCAACCAACAGCACACGATATTTTTAACAAAAGGACAGCATTCTCAAGAAATTTTTATTTCAACAATTTAATTTTAAAAATTTCCAGAACTACATGTAGTGCTTTATTTGACTTCCGGCCGGCAGCCGGAAGTAACGCGCTAATATTTTACAACATAAAGTATCCGGACGGCGCTGCCAATTTTCTATTATCCTTGAAATTTACACGCCCTGTTCTAGTTTATAAGATTTACTCTCGCACTGTTCCTTTAAGCTGTAAAACTTTATGTTTCGAGATAAATAAGTGCAGTAACTAGAAAATATTGTCAGAGATATAATTGATTAACGAACAAGCACATACCTACGATTGCTATCTTCTTTTAAAGTTGATGAAATTATTAATTTTAATCGTTTTTTATAATATAATAGGTATGCAGGAACGCGTGTTCAGGTAATGTTGCCGATATTGCCATGCCGTAAATAACATACCACTAACATGAATTACATATTTTTGTAAAAATGTAAATCATGAATATTCCAGCATTTCTATTACATATTCAGAATCTATTTGCTAAAGATAACGACATGAGTACAGAATTAGTCAAATTCAGTTATTCTTAACTGAAATACATAGTTCATTAGCGCAATGTTCGTTTGACTTGACACAAATCTCGGTTTGAAACTTTCGCCAGATGTCAATGGAAGGTCATCAGGTGGAAAACCTCGTCGTTACCGATTCCGCTCGAAGCCGAATGAAGTTCGGCGAAAATCAAAAGCTGCCATCAATTTGTCTAATTGGATACTCATTGACAACTTGCTACTATCAAGGAACTTAGCAAATTACTTTAGAAGTAAGACAGAGTAACAACGACTTGAAAATGTATGGCTTTGTATTAAAGATTATTGTGCCATTCAGGAGTACATGTATCATTTAGTTCACTTAAGATAAATAAATAGGAGATAAAAGGCTATATTTTTGGGACAAAATATGTACATTAAAATGATTGCCCAACGAACCCTTTCATGACTTTGGATAATGAACTAAAAACAAAGAGCATATGAGTTGTTTGTCAGAAAAGAGTCTATTTCCCTGTTAAAAAATTAACTACTTTCAAATTGCATTTTACTTAGCATACATCTGTTTTCAACAATAAGGCATATTTTCGACAACAATGAGTAATGTTCTGTACCAAGATTGTTTACAAATCCGTCTCGTCCATTTTGTTTATCAGTTATATAGATAGCCATCTTTAATGAGAGCGAATTATGGGTTTTTCTAATTGTACCACTAATTTTTATAAGATATTATCTGAAGAATAACAAATGTTTTTCTAATTGTTTTCAGTATGTTTAATTGTAGTTATTACTTAATTGACCCTCGAAATAGTGCTTTATCGTCACAAATAACGTAAGTCATTGCGTAACCTGCGGTCAGCGATGTTTGTCGCACCATTAGGAATACGTCTTAAGTTATTAAGTTTCTGTTTATTGCGTCATTGCTTATTGTTCCTTAGAACAATATAATACATATCTTCAAAGGTTATGCAACATTAAACTACCCAGAGAAAATATATTCGAATGATTTCTTTTGAGACCTCGTCACTCGAGGCGAGGAAATGGCGTTTGGCTATGGCGTTGTAAAAGTCAATAGTCACATTTTACAAATCATTATTAAATTAGTAGATAACAAAACATCACGCCTTTAGTTAGTGAATGATGTAAAAAGAACCAACAATATTTTACTTAAAACTAACATTAATTATTGGGTCATCGAACTTAATCAATTAATAAACGGACTCGTCATTGTTGTCTCGGATTTTGCCAAAATGAAATTAAATCCTTTTTGGGTGATCCAAAATACATAGAGAAAAAGTGACCTTTTTAGTTTTGATTTCATTTCTCAGCAACAACATTAATTTATATCATTAATCTATAAATAATTGCCAGCCGTAGCTGCCCGTGGATAATGTTAAGATTCATCTTGCATAAACTTGATTGAAGAATTTGACAATTGACTGCTTTGTTGGTCGAGTGGTTGCAAGCGCGATTGGTGATCATAAGATTCTGAGTTCGATTTCCGGTTCGTGTAACTGTAAAGTATCATATACTTATTATATCGTGCATATTATACTAGGTTTTTTGGATTTATGCCCGGTGTGTGGCCATAGGCTATTTGGTCTAGACAGGTAAGTGTTGATGTCCCTCGGCATCAGGATCTATTAATATTCTAACAATATATTGTATATGTGTTTTGTCAGTATTTCATCTGCCTTTATTTTCACTCACACTCTTTCACCAAAGCATTTCTCGTATATGTGTCGTGGCTGGCTGTAGAACTCGCTATTTTTTTTAATACACGACAACACATGAGCAATATATTTAAATGGTTTGATTTGAGTTCCAAAGGAGGTTGGACTTGACAGACACCAGGGCGTGGTCAGCCGGAATCTTGGCGCGGAGAAGCAGTTAATATTAAAACCTTCGACGTACTTTAAGTATAAAATCTTTATTTATAGGAGCCAGAGGTTTCGGATTGTCCCTGACTATTAAATATTAGCGAAGATTCCTGGAATATCTGAATAGATGACTGTGTAGGCAAGATGTAGTGGCTCCTTTGACGATTGTAGATAGTTTGGTTCATCATTTAAGTTTTTTTTCCTATTTTGACTTATGTAGTTTTTGTTGATACCCTAATTAGGTCCCTTACGGGGTCGCAGAGAGCATCGAGCGCCAAATAATGTGTTGTTTGCAGAACTGACGAGCTTCTTTTACATTAATCATTCACTTGGGTAATAGGTCATAGTCGAGACTGAGTAGTTACTGCAGTTTATGTACATCTTATTATATACATCATTAATTAAACTGTCGTTTCACTCGACCACACCTACTACCACCTACCACCAACAGTTGCTGCCAACAGTAATACAGCAGATATAATACTGTTGTTTAAAAGTAGTAACTGCAAAAGAGCACAAAATTAAAAAAAATTGCATAATTCTAATTTCAAATACATTTTTAACATTAACGAAGGACTTCGTTTATGTTAAAAAAGTGTTCGAAAGATATCATGGAGTTACTACGTTATTGAACAAAAAAGTTTAGTCACACTATATTTGGATTGTTCGTACAATCAATTATTTGTAATATTTAACGGCCCCGACGCTAGAAGTATATAAATAATTAATTACGGTGAAATAAATTGAAATTTCCAAGACACTTGTTCGTTACCATGTTCTAATTCCGGGCGAGTCGTCGTGCGGGCGGCAGCGGGCGCGCGGCCGGCGAGCGCCCGCTGGATTTATGGCCCTGCACTGATTTATCGTCCGCTCGAGCCACGCGCTAATGTCCACACTTATACGGAATTTAACTTGTTTATTCGCAACTGTATTGTCTATTCATTTGTTTTTAAATTAACGGATTTGTTGCGGCTTTTCGTCTACAATTTCAAGCCGTTCGTTAGTGTGAACGCTTACATCACACTGCTTTCTCAAGAGCGAAGTGGCGGATTTTACAAGCCTATTAAAAGTACGTTGAAAGTTAATTTAGTATGCGAAATTCTAATATGTTACCGTATACTGTGATTTGCATTTTGTATTGTTTAAATCATGTTGTGTGATCATGAGCCGGCTTGTTTTTCACGATAATAAGGACATTGGTATTCCGCTAGAGAACTGGTGATAAAGTAGTAAGAATTACTAGTTTTTTTTCTGTACGATTGCCTACAATGTTACCATATCGCATATCTCGTCTAAATCGTCCGCATGTTAACAGTCTTGTCGTCGTCCTAATGTCTTATGAAAATGAACTTGTTGTTAATCCGACGGAACCCTATAGCCATTGTCTATAAAAAACAAGAAGGTCTTATCGTATCTTTTTATTGTCCGTGCCTATTAACATATACGTAGCTCGGACTCGTACGATTGCTAAGAAAAAATGAATTTGCGATAGAAGATTGGTAGCGTCAGAGTGTAACTTATGCTGTATGATAATAAAATATTCTTCATATATTTTTTCCGATTAAACTTAAATATACGTATAACTTTCCTAATTATTACCTATTTTTTCGCTGGCGCTACCGTGAAAATAATCGATGTTTTAGCTATAAAAAAACTCCATATAACTTAACACTGATACGATTCGAGTTAAAATTGGTTCACTGGTTACTATGTAGTGAAATACCAAACAAGCAAAAAAATAATTCAAAGAAAATCTCCAGTAGATATTTGAAAAAATATATTATTTTATTATTATTATAAAAGAAAAGTCATATAATTATTTGTCAGGGTGCGCTAGAGATGAATTAAATTAGAAATTTTAAAAGTACAAAAGAATAAATGAGCAACGTATATTTTGATTTTAAATAAAACGATCTTTGTTTGCAACTCAGTTATACATAAATTATTTGCTTTAAACAACGTGTAACCTGAATTTTTTGCCGTCAGTACACAATAACAACAGTCGCATGCGGTGGACGTACCTAGTCGGACCGGCTCGCCAGATAGGGCCTATAATATTTGCATAGAGAGCAGTCGTCGGCAGCGGCTGCCCATATTTATTGCGACTGTCGTGCGACTGTGCGACCCGCGGCGCTCGCCTCCGCGACTACGTTATATGTTAATACCATTATTATACACAACAACTCATCCACAGTACATGTCCTGTTATTTCATATCGCCCTGCTCTGTCTGACACGACTCGTACTATATCACTTGCTTTATTAAACTAGATCGTTTTATGCATGAAAGCCTTAGAAAAATATGTGCCGCTCGCCAAGTGAACGAAGCAATCAGGCCGAGATTACACTAAGCGTCGAAGTATATTCAAATATGTTTGCTATATTCAAACTCCAAGGTTCTCAATCGTGCGCTACGCTCTTCCCATGTCGCCGTTCGTTGGAAGTATTCGATGAAGGTAATTTGCTTTGCTGTAGTCGCAATAAAACGCGCAGCTCAATGAGACGCAATCAGGTGCTGTATTGGTGTCGGAGGCTGCAGATGCAGGACGTGTGCGTGTATGAATGCGGGACTCCCCGCGTATGTCGGAGTTACTGCGCGTCTTATCGCCAGGCCATACTGCTAGCGAATCACATACAATATTTTACGCTATAGCTATATTAAAATTAACTAGTCATTTATTGTTATGATAATCATAAATATATACTTCTTATATAGATGTTTTTTGTGCACGATGTCTGTTGCATTGCTCATGATTTGCTAAAGCAAATAAATGTTATCTCATATAGATACACTTATTTACAAAATACCTTCGAATCGACTTTTCAAATTCATATTGAATAGTGAAATAAACACGAAAAGTTTACCACGAAAAAACATGTAAATAAAGCGAATACGGAAATAGGCTAAAACATCGTGCAGAATAAAATACGGTAATAATTAAGATTAAGACATTATTGCTACTCGCTGATAAGAACAATACATCTACGTTGCTCCGAGCGCGGACAACACGACAATTAATCACGTCGGCCGCCGGCGGCGTGGCCCCGCGCACAGCGGCACGCGTCACGAGCGCCATTCCTTCAGCGATATTGTCTAAAGCAATTTGTATGTAAATCAATTGTTGTTAATACTATTTATGTCGATGGTTATTGAGCATTACTATTTACTTTTATTCCCCAGCTCCGGCACGCGAATGTAGCGTTTATTGCCGTATGTCAGAGGCGACAATGGCATGGGGTGCGACATGTCAGATACGCTTTGAAAAAAACATCAATCCAAGACGTGCCTGTTAAACAGCGGTTAATAAGAGCGCGGCTTAGAGCTGGAATTTATGGGGAGCGTGGCGGTTATACATTTTATTATATTATAAACAGGGAGGTTATTGGTCCGTTTTATCGGTGTTAAAAGAGGTGATCTGTCACAACGGCCTCTTGACGTATTTTTGCTAAGTTATATGTGTTCCCTTTGAAGGAGTAGAATGAGTCACTGGTAATTAAATAAAAATATATGGAGACGATTGCCTAATAGACATTATACATACAATAAATCTGAGAGCATACGTTATGCTGTTCCAGTCACGCTCCGTATGAAGTCTAAAAATTTAAACGGTATTTTATAACATTTATGCCGTTAGTTGCTTAGTAACTCACAATATTTGTCACGTCTATTTCCAATAGGGGTAAATAGAGTCTAAGGATTTCAACCTAAAACTGTCCTAAAATACTTCTTTCGGTTTTTTTTAATTCATTAAAGTCATCATGTAGATTCGCCCATTAGGGAAATTTTTCAGTCGTCCATCTTTTAGGATATCTCCGGTTTGATGGAAGGACGTAGCTAAAACTAGCTCTGCTTCTTCCGACACGATAACGTCTACGAAATATGTAAGAAATAACCATAATTTCACTTTCATGGCACAAAATTTCTCTTGGAGCTATATATTGACCAAAGTTGCTCGAAGTTGGCCGGTAACTTGCATCAATCGCGTGTCGTATACGTGAGTGGTGTGAGCAAGGAGAGGCACGGCAGCGGGCGGGTTACGTAAATAAGTAAATAGGCCAACAAATCACTGGTATCGGATTAGCCCATACGTTATTTATGTGCGCTGACTTGCTGATAGCCGCGAGTCCCGCGACCGCGCCACGCTGGATGCGGTAATTGTTCGCGAACGCTATGTATTTTTTTTAATCTAAATATATTTATTGGTCTTTATTCTTCCGTATATGATGACCTCATTGTTATATACGCTTGATTTTCCAATATTTTAATTCTACATTTAACTATTATATAATGTCACTGTAGATAATTACAGTCATGTTTGCGGTGGTTGGAGCAGGACAATTATTGTCTATGTGTTCTAAATATGTTTTGGATTTTAATTATGAAATGCATATTCTATTTACAAAGCAAGTTTCTGTAAGTGAGCGATGAGTCAGGTAGGTATATATTTAAACCGGAATACCGATTTTTTATTGTACACGCTGATAATTAAATTTTCTTGTTTGCTGTTATTTTTATCCACGTTCCTTTTTTGATTTTTATTTAAGGTTTCTATGGATCGTTTTTGACAATGAAAGTTTTGAAACTCAAATAGAACATAAACATTTGTGCTTAAAATACCCGTGAAGACGACACATCCAAAGTTGCTCCCTCCCGGCGAATACCCGCCAAGTGGCTGGAGGCTCTGAGCGCGTGTCACGCGGACACATCCGATACAGCCTCAATTAGCCGCCGATCTGATCCAACTGCGCCCTCCTATACACGCATACTTCGTCCTACATTGGCGTTTCTTAGTCAGCACAGTAGGCAATCATGTTGGTTTGTCTCCGTCGAAGAGTTCATGTACGATCCTCATTCCTGAACATTTAAATCAGCGATTCTCTATCGATATAATTCAGCAGTAACTTAAAACAGTCGGAATTATTTCTTAAATTTTTGAGTTTTGTTAATGTAAAATGTTTGCGGTAATCATTTAGGTACTATATTTCCTTTATGTGGCAGTAACCAAACATAAGTAGGTTTACAGTATTCTTCAGAATGAGAAATAAGCACTAAATTATTATTATATATTATTATTTAATATATATTTAAATTTTTTTTTTATATATTTCAAACTACAGGTCTCTTTTAGGACAGAGACTCTCTTTTAGGACAGAGAGCACCAAATGCCAAATATCTGCCAAGTACATGCGTTAACAAAATGATAATTTGATCTACCTTATAATAATGTATTTTTAATATTCGTTTCTACGCGTGCTATATTCTATAACATGGACTCGATAGGGTTGTGTATGTGTAGTTTATTACAATAAATCAGTTGCGGCGACGCGGCGGGTAGCAGCCCTGCTCGAGTGTCCTCAGCTTCTTAATTTATGTACTGTCACTTGATTATAACTTATTGCAGCAAGTTTTTCTATTACTGCGGCCGCAATAGCAGCAATCGCGCAAATAGATACGTGCGCGATAAATCCGGTTTATCTTAGAGCTAATGGATGCCCACAGAGTAGTGATAACTTAGAATTACGTTTCGTTACCAGTACATATTATTCATTGAGAAAGGCTTGGAAAGCTGCGATCTTTCAGAAAGATACCTAAGGTAGAGAGAATGGAAGGAAAAAGACTGAGATAGAAGACTATCAATAAACAGGTAAAGCAACACTCAGGCCGGTTCAGAAGACTTCTGACTTCCCCATTAGCCAGTGTCTGATCTATTTGGTCAAGAGAGACAAGTGTTGGTTTCGCTTCATACCTTTCTCCGAGACATCGCATCCAGTATTCGGGCAGTATTCTTCTCATACATTTTATTATAACACTTTTTTTTTAAAGCTAAAAATAGGGTTGCGCGCTTTCTTTGTAATGATATCGACGAGGCGGTCTATCTGATAACATTAAAAATTTGCTTAGAGTTTCCATGTGGTCAGATAGTTTACATGTCTTTTTCAACGTGTATCATCAAAAAGTCCACAATACTATTAAGAAGGATTTAACAAAAGCAGTGTAATGGTATCGTCGCTGAGTATAAAATATAGCCGAAATCCGCAAGGACGCAGTCGTGTAACAATAAACGTCGGACTTGCGGATCTCGTACAATTCGATGCGGTTTTTAGAAACGAGCGGTCCTTCCGAAAACTAGGAAATTGCGCCGCGCTTTAAAACAGCGCCGAGGAAATTCGTTTGCGTACATGCGCTACTACTTTATACAATCCTGAATGTAATGTGCATATATACGGGAGGGTGGGATATGAAATCAGTATATTATTATTATTATTTGTAATATCACGTTAGGTCCCTTACGCGATAAATAGCGGGCACCGAGTGCAAATCTCCTTATCTTTAAGGAGCTGACGCGCATCTTCTATATTCATCGTTCACTTCATACACGTACATCGGTTTTGAGACAGAGTATAACATCATGTCATTTTTTACATTCGGTCCCAATTTTAAAAGATGTATTAATCAAAGAGGTATAAAACACAGTCTGTAATGAAATTTACTTATTCTTGATTAAAAATGTACCGGCTTAACTCACGTACGTTTTTCGGGATGGCCCGTCTAGTTTCGGACCTGTACGAGGTCCATCCCCATGAGCTCCCGTCGATTGCGGCGAGGTAGCGACGAAGACTCATGAGGAAGGACCTCGTACAGGTCCGAAACTAGTCGGACCATCCCGTATAACGTACGTGGGCTAAGCCGGTACATTTTTAATCATGTAAATAAATACTCACGAAACATTTAATAGTAAAATACTTATTCTTTGCTGAGTTGAGCAGCAACAACGCTGCAATAACGTAACAAACTTCTATCTATTAGGAATCAGGAACCACCTTTCAAACCTATGAAGTTTCCTATCACAGTCTGCTCACCGTAATATTGAAATCGATTATACCAGATCCAATATGTTAACTGGAAAAGATAATGTTGGTGAGGTGGTTCTTTAGCATTCGCATGTTTCTTTTGACTTCTTTCATCTGAACATAATTGCTATTAAAATATATGATGTCTGGTGTGAGGGTGGTTAGGAAAGTGAGCAGTTGGGACTCTGACGTTCACAAGAGCAAATTTTAGGTAGATGGGTATAACTAAATATAAGTACAAAAACAACTAACGTATATGTACAAATCGGTTAGGTACATGCTCATACATTAGATACACAGTGTTGCAAGTTCATTATATTTCCTTTTCGGATTTGTAGATGCTGTTCAATATGAATAAACAAGAAATCTAACATCGAGAGACTAACAATAGATGGAGGCGCGAATTCTGAAGAGGAAGCTGCGACGAACAAACATGTTACAGAACTCGACTAGAACTAGTGGACAGTGGTGGCTTGCGTAACCGAATGGCTGCCAAGACGCTGAACGCGGCGCTGGCCGCGGGCTGTTTTTAACTATAAGAGCATAACTTTGCTCCACTACAATAGTTGGTTGTTAACATTCATGTTTTCTATTGTGCAGACAGAATACGTAGTAAGAGACTTCTGCGAGAATATCAGCCGTTGAACCCGAACATGACTATACTCTAGTCTATATATTTAAGGCTCGTGGCATATTCTATAAGTAACGTTATGTTGTAAAATAGAAGACGCTTCTCATAAAGTAAAAGTTTGATATGTATAAAGACTAAAACATTATACTATATAGAATAGGTTTAAAAGGTACAAAGTTATGTTAAATATTAAATCAACTATGTGACCTTCGGTCACTTTTAAAATTAAACGTAACATCACGCCTGTTATCCCCGAAGAGGTAGGCAGAGGAGTGTAAAACACTCCCACGTTTCACCAGTTACG
>DWJK01001688.1:0-16287 GCA_018248815.1 Croniades pieria auraria
CATATCTCGTATGGTCTAGTGGATATGACGCCTGGGATATTCTCCCAGGAGATTCGGGTTCGAATCCCGATACGAGAATTGGTCAAGGTCGAAGTATTTTTGTTTTTTTTTTCGAAGGAATTTCATAATAAAAACATGTGAAGGTTTTAGAAGATTTTTCTTATATAATATCATACACGTGACATGTTTTTATAAAAAAAATTTTTTTTATTCCAAGTGCTGCTAATATCGCTGTATATCTTAGCTCTTCCTGACATTTGTAAGAAAATCAATTGATTTTCTTTAATAATACATTTTAGTCGTTTAAATAGTTCTTTGCATAAGTTTTTTTTATTAATTAATTCGCATAAATCATTTGACTGCCTCGTTGGTTGAATGGTTGCAAGCACGACTGCTCGAACAGGAGGTCCTGGGTTCAAATCCCGGGTCGGGTGCTTTATCGGATTTTTCAAATTTAGAATTTCTAGTAGTGACTCGTATTCTGGAATTGTGCCCGGTGTATATGGCAATAGCCTCACCACCTATTCCACGGTACCTAAACATAACTGGAAAAAGTGGTAGTGGTACATACTACACTCCTCTGTCTATATCTTCGTGGATCACAGGCGTAATTTTAGGTTAAATAGTTATTTGCATAAATAAATTAGTGTCCTTATCTATTTACACTTCACAGTTAAAAGAGAAATGTCAGAATTATTAACGGTTGTACCCGTTTAAGTATAATTTCTTGTTCTTCATGTCAGAGTAGTGGTGGCTGATGCGATGGTCACAATGGTTGCCTTGCTGCAAATAATAAAGTACAATTTAATAAAGATATATTACAGAATGGGATTTGTGAAAGGGATTCGTGCAGACGTTTTTAGGCTCATTATCTCGGTTTGTATTTTATTGACAAGATCTTATGGCGGTCGACCAAATGTAAAAATTATCATGTCAATATTGTATAGGAAGGTCTGGCTTATTGACAACAACAAAGTACTTATAGACGGGCTTAATGTATTGAAGTCGAATGTAATTGATGTTCGCATATGAGCTTGTTTTTGTATCTCAATACCATTATTAGGGGATGTGAAGGGAATCAAGTTTTAAGAGACAAGATATATTTTAATGTTTCACAGTCACTACAGCTTCATCGGGTTTTAGTGGCGAGCCCAAGTGGCTCGGTCTGAATTAAGGCTGTGGCCCGTGCTGGGTCGCACAGCCCCTAGCTGGGCCGGCTCCACCCAACTAGGGACTGTGCGACCGATCCGTAGGCGTCTTCTGTGATACTCGGACCTAGACACGGATCCACACAGTGTGTGCTTATCGAAAGGCGACGGTACTGTGACGGTCAAACGTTCCGGAACGCCGCACGTCTGCCGTGTAGAACGCGGTGTCTTCGTCCTCGTCGACGGGGACGATGCGTGTATATGTGGTGGTTTTGTGGTGTTTGAGAGGGTAGCGAGTCCTCCGGAGGATACCTATTTGCCAGTGTTATATCGTCATCAGGGTCATCTATTACGTGCCTCGTTCTCCTAAGAGGAGCTTTTACCCCGGTTGGACGGCGGGGGTACGAGACAGTGTTTCTAATGAGTTTATTTCGGTGGACGTCAGCCTTGTTGAAGTAGCTCACGGCTTGCTTCTTCAAGAACTTTCCAAGAAGGTCCCTTTGTAGATTTACATTACGCAGTTACCAGGGTGCCCCGGTCGCTCTGCGCATAAAACGGTTTTGTAATATTTGGAGGGTGTTAAATGGTTTTACGTGAGCAAAGACGATACTGGTATAAGTCATGAACTTCTTTATCGACGTATGAGAGAAATTTTATAGCAAAATCGCCACGATTTTCGGTTACGCGCCATTTTGTTTTAAGTTTACTTTTTATTCTGCTAGATGTCGCTGCTCGTACTTTATTTTTTTAAATTAAGTTCACTATAGTGACGTGAAGAATAACATATTAGTTTGAAAGTGATAAAATAAAAAGACTTGTTCTAATTCAAGTGAATTTGTAATAAAAGTGAGAGTGATTATATATTTCGTTTGATAAATACAACATGTGAGCGTGATTTTATGATTTTTTGAGGTTAACTTCACTTTTTGATTGTAAGTATCAATAAATGTATATAAATCTATTAAAATTAGCAAGTATTAAAAAATATGGCTGTAAATCTATTTAACATTATTAATTCTAAAAACAATAAAAAAACCAAATTAATTAATAATTCAAAAATAAAACAAAGCACAATTAGAAAACAAAAATATGTACACGTACATTAAAAAGGAATATTTAATGATTTATATAATCATTTCTAATTCCATAAAATCATTGCAAGTCTACAAGATTAACTGTCATAATATAATTGTGTCGCTTTGAATAGATCATTCCAAATTCAATTATTTTGATTAAGTTATGACATGAAATATGAATATTAAAGTTCGTTATGTAATTTTTGTAAACTGATTAACAAATTTTTGAATTAAATAATGGCTCGAAAACTTTATTGAGTATTGAACTCGATACGATAATTGTGTAAAAGTACTTAAGGAATAATAGTATCGATAACAAAGTGTCAAGTACAAAAGTATCGGTATCGAAACGCAAAGTAGAAAGAATCGATTCTTTTCCTGTCCCTAGTGGCAACACTTGATTTGACTTGATTCGATAAATAAAATGAACCTAACCTAAATGTACTGAATTTACTAATTATTATCGATAGAATAGTAAGTTTTACTTTATTTTTAGAGAGAAAAGGTGTAAAAACATTTACAGCTCACACGCAATACAACGTTCAAAAAATTTATTTATTATGATATATATTTGTTAAATAGTAAGTTAAGACTTATGTAATATTTTAAAATTATTTTATAGTATGTCAATGGACCATGTCTTGCGTACACGGCGCTTGTACAAATTAATATTTCGCCTTCACCGAGGACTGCCCGCCGAGCTGCGTGTGTTGGGTGATAATTATGCAAGGGACGAGTTTAAAAGGCATAAGAATTGTACACCTCACGAAGCAAATATTTTTCTTAGTGAATGGACGGTTAGTGTTTGTGATGTAACTAGTAATTGTGTGACAAAGTTACAAAACTTTTCTTTTATATTGACTCATTAATCAAAAAGCTCTGGATTTAATTACAGTTCTGTTTAACTAGATATTTCTGTGTGATTGTCATCATAATCATTGCAATTCTTAGAATTCGCCATTTACATTATAGAGAACCCGACAGTCACTAACTTCTAAATGTCTGCAAGAATTGAACTAACATTAGATATCATAGGCTATAATATGTTTCAATAATGTTATCAACATAGGAAGATTACGGAACTGTACTTAATCAGTATTGCAGATCACAACTTTACACTGCCTCATTCTTAGAACAGGCTAAATGAAAGCCCAATTATAGATTTATTAAGGTGTACAAGGTTATGTAGATGATACATGTAAAATCTCATTACATTATTGATTCAATCAAAAGTATATAGCAAGTTGGTACAGGTATACCTATAAAATTGATAATTGTTGACATTAAATTATTTTTTTTAGGAGTATGCAATAAATTTAGCAAGACAGATGAAACCACTTCAGCAAGCTAAGAAAAGGGTGGTTGGTAATTATCTCGATCTGCAAATGTTGGATTACATGACCGATGAGCAGTTGGTGCAACTCTATGAATTACACAAGGCTGCTACTTTAAAGGATACTGAGAATATTGAATACAGTGATACTAAGAAAAAGGAGGATAATGATGATAAAAAATGAATGAAAATATCAGTTAGAACCTGTACAGATGAGGAACTTGTCTTTAGTATGCTTTACTACTTTGAAATATTTATAGTTCCATTGCATAACATATTATGACAGTTTAAAGTACTGTCATTACGGTTTCCCATAGAGAATTGTAGATATTGGCAGACTGAAGCACCATTACTTGGGAAATAGATTTTCTTCCTTATTAACTTCAGGTATGCAGAACATTAACCTTCACATTAACATTTCACCATGTTCATGTGCTAACATTGTGGCAAATTTCAATACAATGTAGTGTAAAACTTGTCAGACCACTGTCCTCTATAGGCAGGAATCCCATATCTGTGCAAGTTCTAACAAATTATTGAAGTTTTAATCATTTTCAATGTGTTTTACATGTTTATTTTATGACTAGAGACAAATCTTTTAAAAATTATGACATGTTTTAAAATCGATCATAAAGAAGGACCTTATATAGGCTTGAAACTAGTCAGGTCAACCCGAAAAGCGTAATATGTAACAGCTTAAGTTACATGTATATTCACATGTATAAACATGAGACATTTTAAATGCACTAATAAATAGATTATTATTTAAAATGTGTTATTTATTAAATAATAAAATTAATTATTTTAAAATATGTGGTTTATTTGACAACACAATGTCTATGTTATTTGATAAACATCCTTGTTGTAAGTCTTGGCTACTCCTTTCAAATGTGGAACAGGTGGGTGAGCCTATTGCCATAAAATAGGAATTTAAAATTGGCTTTAAAATTTTTGGCTTCGACTAAATAAATCGCTAAGACTAATGATTTTCATTCTCCCATGATTAGGAATAAATATACACAAAAGCATATATTGTAAATTAATAAAAAAACACGTTTAAACTTTCATTAAATTATTTAATTACTTACGAAATAAACAATCTTCTTACTAAGTGCTGGAAAATATTTTTGTAGTAAAAGATACACGATATATAATTAAACATTTCTAAACATAGGATATTATTAGCAATTAACAGTACCTACACTTATAGGTATCAATGGGTACTACAGATCAGATAAACAAGTAGTAAAATAGGCGGTTGTTTTCAATAACTACTACGCGTCGTTAATGCAGCCATTGTCTTTAAGAAGTCGTATGGCCTACTATTTTTTTACTTCTATAAATTTTGTAATTTGTCTTTACTTAAAAAATATTCTAATTAGTACGAATACTAATTGTTTTTACTCAATCTTACGTTTGCCTATTGTCATGATTTTCGTCATAAAGTTTATTATCTATCAAGAATGTTAAACTAACACTCGCCTAATTAGTATCTGATATGACTAAATTGACGTTTCTGTCAGGTGGAGGGAAAATAAAAAAAATAATATTGTATTGAGGAAACGCAGGAGATGTTTGATACATATGAGAGATGAATCGACGAGGACGTGATTTAAATCAAAGGAAAACTGACGTTCATTATATTGTTCAAAAATTCAAGTTAAACGGCTATTTTTGCAATTAGATTAATTGCTACGTCATCTATGTGTACACGAATATAAATTAGTTCCTGATAAAGTTATTAATTTTAATAAATAAAGGAATGCTACTGAGATGATGTTTTGATGTTATTATCCTGGACTACCGACTTAACTCTTTTTGTTTCGGGAGTAGACGCTTATTAAAAAACGAAAAAACGAGGAGGGGCGACGATAACTTGTTCTCTAAATATTTATGATCATCTCTATGAAGTCTCTTAAGAACTAGGGAATATATTAGTTCTTTGTAAGGGGTTTAAACAGGTCTTGATTATTCATCAAAGCATTTACGAACGTTCTGTATGTGTAGTACCTACCAAACTATTCTACCATAGCGCAATTACGACTTGTTCGTCTGATCTGAATGAAGTACTCATGTTGTACTGGTTATTTTAAATGTTTTGAATCATACTATGAGTTTAAGACGAGATCTTTATATGAATGTACAAGACATCCTACATTCTTTCTAAGCACTATTAAAAAATAAATGCGCCTTATATTGCTCTATCTACAAAAACTATCCATCGTACTCATATACGGCTATCAAATTATTTATATATTATATGTATAAAATAATAAATTGATAGCTTCATTCTAGAATGACTTCACCTGATTATATTTCAATGCACGTAAACATAACACAAAATCAACACAGCTATTTATAAACGAAATATAACCGAACTATTTGAATAATTTACGTTATGTAAATATTAATAGAAATTTTATATTTATGCAATCCTAATGTTCTCCAGAGTCAACAAGTCAAAGCTGACCTCAGCCACTGAAACAAAAGTAAAAATATAATAGACTAGGCAAATTGTGAATTGTTGTACATTTGGTTATAATATACCTACATCTTAATTACTTTGAAAATGGGACATTCATCATTTACGTCTTTTTCATATAAATTGCCTTTGATTTTCATGCTCTTACAAATATATTTCGATCGGGATTTATTATTGTTACGTACGTTTTCAAAATCATTACATACATGCATTGATATATTACTTATCACATACAACACATGCTCTAAATTATAAATATTTCATTGAAATAAAAGATATTTCAGAATAAAGATATTTCAGACAGACGCATTAATAGATTTATTTGAAAATTAGTAAGTTGGATAATTTGCATATTCCAAAAATTATATTGTGAAAGCCTACTGCACAGGAAAAGGACAAGGAGTGGAGTAGTTTCATTAGTATAGGATATAAATACTTCGCTAGGCGTTATTCAATCGTAATTGTAGCAATTGTTTTTGCAATTGTAGCAGCAATATAGCGGGTTTTAAGTTTGCTTGGAAAAGGCAATATAATGTGCGTTAGCAACGTCTTACGACAGTTTCATTAGTTGATTTTTGTTTTTAGTTAACTGCTATAAGAGTTGCGATTTCATTTAGCTGTGTTTCGTGATTGACTATAGAAACTCGCGGCTACTGATAGAATATGTAAAGTGATATTTATATGAGAAAGTTTCTAATTTTTTTTTATCAATAGAAGGCACGGCACGTACCTCTGAAAATGTTAAATTTAGTTTGAATGTTCTCGTTGAGCAGTTACTGAAGAACATATCTGAAATTACATGGGGATATCATTATTTTGATATGATTTGACGATTAAAATACATTGTAGGCAATGTTAGCTTTTAAAATTCCATAAGTTTTACAATTTAGTCGATAAGATTTACATAATATAACAGATACAAAAATATAATAGAAGTGTTATGAATTCGATATCTTGTTATGAAGGACTAAATATGACGAAATTGCAACTCTGGTGCGTTGTAGTGTCAGTGAAAATATTTGTTAATACGTAGTTACGTTGCTCTCTGCCTACCCCGTAAGGACCGAGTGTGAAGATATGTCTGTATGTATGTAGTTAATGAGAAATGTCATCGCAAATGCTTATAATACAGCTAGGAATATCTTTTAATTAATGATTAACAGGGAAGCATATAAGGGATTTTCTATAGACCTGTACATTATTTGATAGTTGGAAGTCATTCAATTTATATAAAAATGTAGATTTTGCAATCTGTAGTACTTACTGAAGGCTCGATGGAGAAGTACAACGGCGGATACAAAATCACCAAATCTCAGCATGCCATCTTTCCTCATGTACTTGAGTACGAGGAGGGCCAGCGCACGCTCGGGTATCACGAAGCCAACTTCGCGTAAGGCATCTCTAAGTCGTTCAGCGCGGAGAACCCCCATTTTTTCTGGCGCATGAGCCCGGAACACTGCTTGCCAGTGCTTCAAACTGCAAATCAGGTCTTTGAAATCTGATAAGGTTATGCGCCCCGTGCCATCTTTCTGAGGTAGTCGATTAAGAAAATCTGTATCAGTATTTGAATTTTAATATTTGAAAATCGTACCAACATTTCTAGACTAGTATTAAATGTAGTTTTAGTATTAAATGTTTCGTGAGTATTTATATAAACACATAATTAAATATGTACTGGCTTAACTCATGTAAATCCCGAAAAACGTACGTGAGTTAAGCCGGTATATGTCTATTAATTATCTGTATATCTATCATAACATTTCCTTTTTAAAGCATGTATGAATATAGAGGTTGACTGTAAAATTTATGTGGAAGTAAAAAATAGTTACTGGCTGTGTGTGATTTCAAAATAAAGGTTTGTACCCGACGCTCGTTAGTTTATCGACATGTTACCAACATGCAAACACGTGCTTTTAAATTTTGCTCTGTTTTACCTACCTGTTACTGTAATCGGGCTTAATCCAAACGTTTGAATTTAGGTTGGGTGGAGGTTGCAGGTAGAGAGCTTTTTAGAGACCCATTGTGATAAAAAATTAAGAGAGAGATTCAAAAACTCCATGGAACAAACTTATGTTTGATCACAGATAGGTGTATAACGTGAATAATTTCTAATAATCATATAGATGTAGCCCTAGTTAAGAGTAAATTGATTATTTTATTCTATCAAAAGGATACTTCCATAGAGAGGACGATCTGTCTACAAGTTTCTATAGTGGCACAGCTTTTGATATAATCGTTGGGTAAACATCGCTCCAGCAGCTCTTGGAGTTCAAATGCGTTTATCGTTTTGTGTTCGTCCGCTAACTGAAGGAACTGCGACTCGTATTGCGCGAAGCTACTAGACTCAGCTCCTGGCGGTGCTTTCACAAGCGCCGCTCTTAATATTTGGGGGAAGTAATCTAGAACTTTCATCTTCAAACGATTGATTGAGTACACTCTGAGTGAAAAATTCGCCTCCTGTCTGGGCTCGAATGTCGTTGGTATCACCAAATAAGCACCAGCTTCTAAATGGCATCTGTAACGGAACGTAACATTTATATAATGACAAGATCGTATGTATAAGTTGTTCATACGTGTACAACGCTAAAGAACGCAATAGGTTATGTAGACAGTATAGAAAATTGTAATACAGTATTTACGAGTAAGTTAATAATGTGATTTCGCATATTGCAAACTGTAAAACGATCACGGGGAAATTCGCTGTGCTACATATGCTTCTTAAAAATATACCAATCTATGCAGATTAAATTACTTTGGTTGATTCCATAATCCTGATTAGAGAACACCCATTAAAGCTTGCAAAACTGTTGTTAGATAATCTTACCTCTCACTGACTTGCCGACTATTCGTGTATTGAGAATTGATGGAACTTCTGGTTTTCTTAAAAAATAGCGGTGAAGCAATTTCCTTTAAACCCTTAGGTATTTTGTAAATGCTAAAACCAATGACTTTCGGTTCCATAATGCTGTGCTGGTTGAGAGATATGATGACGGTGTCCGGCTCATTCAATTCCAGTTGTATTTGTGGGTTCATGTGGAAAAAGTCTGAAAAATGAATTTGTGCAGTGCGATGTTTTACAATAGTGGGGACTACATCACATTTTTATTGTAGCAATATATATTAGGGTATGATATTGTTCAAATCTATTCGATTTTAAAATTTTTTCTAGGCGTGTACTTACTGACGTGGTTCCTACATCCGCCAGCGGAAACACCTTTTTTCCATCGTCCTTGATGTGTACGCATTTGCCATTTCTGTTTCGTATTGTGTAATGTGGCTTCAGCCTGACTCGTTTCCGCATCTAAATGTACGACTTCCACTCGTGTAAAGATAGATTTAAAATCAGTGTACAGCATCCAAAAACCTTTTGTTATGGACGTCAACCGTTCTCGATCGTGCAAGGGTATTGAATTCCATCTGGAATGATGATATGGCTTATAATAATTAATATGGCTTATAGTAATAATAAATGGTTTTATAATAATAACAATAATTAATAATCTTGACATTTATAAACGCTTTGGCCATACTACTTACATTCCTTGGTCTAAAATAACATGTGTCACATGTGTATCGCCGGGAGTCAGAGGTCGCCCGAGGCGAATTAAATACACTGGCCCTTGATTTGATTCCTCCTGTAACAGTAGTATTAGAATCGTAATTACATTATTTTCGGACAGCTCACGTACTGCTGTCTGATTCCAAACAATATCGAGGAACTCAATAACTCAGGCACTTCAGAAACTAAATTAGGTTCTCAAACTCGTTAGAATTTGTATGATTGGAACTTACTTTTTCTATATTGTATATTCTGTAATTCACGCCAGGTTCTATGTGATTTATGGTGTGTGTTGTAGTCTGGAAAATAATAAATGATTATTATATGAAAATTCTAAAAAGTTTCTATAAAGTCATTTATACAACTATTTAATGTGTTGTTATATATGGAGATAGATGATAATATATACCTTCAGTATTATTATTACTGAAGATAATACGTACAGCGGGAGCACAGCAGGCAGTGACGATGCTGGTGGTCTTCATCAAATTGTACAATATGCCAATATCACCCATTTCCGTAACTGACAGAGACTCTGTAATGCCTCCAGTAAGGTCCGCGAGTCCGTCTAATAAATTCCCGTATTTTAGGGCTTCGTACGAACCGTGCATTCTGGAAAGAGGAGTATATAACTTAGCCGCTAATTACATTATTTCTTAAATTCCTGAGTGATATTAAACCATTTATTGATTTGGATAGGTAGCTAGAAATGTTTAAAAATTGAGAAAAATATATATTATGTTATTTTAATCTCTTAAACTGGTAGTTTTTGTGATGCATAAGGGATTGGAAGCGGTAACAATACATTTCAATTTATTATATTAACAATTATGGAACGTACTTAGCGTAAGCCTTTTCTAATAAGGCGGGCCATAGCTGGTCGCTGTGGCTGCAGTGCATGAAGGCGAGTTTACCGTGCACCGTCGGGAGCCGGTCGTCCACCAGTACTTCGACCCATTGTCCGCACCACCATATACGGAACCTGAAAATAACCGTACCTTTCCAGACAGTCCTTACGCAAATGAATATTACTAAGAAGGCAGCAGCAAAATGGGTATATACCACTGATCTGACTAGTTACTCGGCAAATGTGTATACCGTATTTCTTTAGGTCCATCGCTGGTCTCATCCAAGCCCTACTGTCCGCCTTCCTAAGACGATCATTATTTCTTCTAAAGGAAATCAGTACGTACTATGACCGTAGCTTTGAGAGGCTTATGCTCAGACGTGTCACGTGGTTTTGAATTATTGCTAATCAAAGTTTTCATGTATGATCTCTCCGTTGATTTAGCATATCTTCGCTTGCCTACATCCATGTGCTGTAGTACTTAACTGTTATGACAATAGAACTGGTCACAGAAGGACAAGTACTCGTACACTGATCTTTTACGCTCCAGTCTCAATCTCTTACTCCGTATAATATAATTATCTTTAATATTTGAAACAGATGAACCTATAATTAGTGTGATATTAGACCTTACACTAGTAAATAGTAACCTGAATACACCGGCATAATTAGTGTCAATCCTTTGGTCAGCGGGGACTACTCTGTAGAACAAGCCCTTGCACAAATACAGCACTCGCACGCACGAGAGAAGCCATTTGTCTCCTGAAACAAACAAACATTCATAGCACGAATGTAACAATATTTGTAAAATATTAATTTATTTTTTAATATTGATTTTTTAATTTAAGTAGAGACAAACATTTTATTATTAAATCTAAACTAAATGTAATGCGCTTATTAAAGCTAAGTTCGTTGTCGCTTGTTAATTAATTCATGTATATATTTAATAGTCATTTACTATGTTCTTTTTTTTTTGTGTAGGTACTTCTATTAAAATTTATTCTTTTTTATATTTGTCAATTATTAGGCTCGTTATCTACAAAATATCTACTTACAAAAGAGTACGAATGATTCGCAGTTGCAAACGGAAAGTATATATCCAATATGTAAACATTTGGTAAATAAAACACAGATGTAAATTTATACCAAGCATAATTAGCACCCACATGATTACCAAGATACTGGTGTATTGAAATTAGATTTATGAACAAAGTATTTTAACCTTATACCTATGAATTAAATATGTATTATTTTTTTCCTAGCTTTTTATGTATATAAATATGTACATATACATATATGTGTGTATGTCTGTGTGTAAATGTGAGTTGTGTATTAATTTACAAATATATACTCTGTACGCACTAGGTTGGCCATACCTATTGACGTCTCCACCTGCGGGCCTACTGGAAGACATTTCAGTGTGGAATAAGTAGTGCCCTTGTACAACTGTTCTTGTGTATGCTCCATTGTTTTTACAGTGTGTACATAAATAAATTAAAAAAAAAAAAAAAAAAGTTGCCCATCCAGTAGTCAGCCTTTTGGAGAGTATTGAAACTTTCAACAGCTGTACGTTAAATGTTTTTGCGGTAAATAAAAACTAACATTATTGTTAAATACGTTGTTTCTTCGACTTTCTAATTAAAATAATAAAAAATCAACAAGTCTATTTTATCATAATAAAAAAGACCATTAAATAAAATGTGACATTTTTTACTACTATTCAGACTCATTTCTCCATTACTCAGTCTCGTTCTATCATATGCTCGGCCATTTTTAAACATACAAATAGCACGCGTTTGCCGGGCAAATTTCAAATTAAACACTTTCTCATATACATATGTATCCGGAGAAATTCAGTACATTTCAAATGGTACAATGCAGGACATTTGACACTTAGTGCTCAAAACTGACGATTACTGTATGGTTCAAATAACACATCAAATGATTCGCTATTATAACGCAAATGGTTCAGTAAAACGTAACTTTATGTTTCATTATTAACATCATCATCGGCCTACTTCAGTCCACTGCTGGACATAGGCCTCCCCCAATATGCGCCATCGCGCCCTGTCCTCCCTCGCCCTAAATACTTTATGTTTACTAGTTAATTTTTTCGATGACGTATCCGAGTTAATTTTCAATTATAACATGCACAGACTAAAATTACTTGTGTCATATTTAATTGAAAACATTGAAATTTAAAAAGCACGTTTTAATTTACTGTTTATTTATGAGTCCACTTTGCTTATAAATTGTGAAAGCGGCCAACGATTACTTACGTAATATCATAATGCTCTCTGATACCGTTACGCTTGCCTTCTCACATGTACCCCATTTTCCTACATATTCTATTTCTTTATAAATATCCGTCAGTATGTATGTAGATTACATTTTTGGCGATTGTTTAACTAAATTAATTATTGCCAGAACATTTTTTATTGTTTTAGACACAAATATTCTTGTGAAATAAAACGGTCAGAAAGTATTTTCTCAATTTGTAGGTCAGTATCTATTTGAGACATAAAAGTGAAAAATATAAGAAAATATTGTTGGCTTAACACAATTACATCAGAGACACCATATTTGGTCGAAAAAAAATTGAGCCTTATGTCCAGTGATTGGGTACAGAAGCCCGACAACATGACCATGTCGGTTTTCTGTAGCCAAATTTATCAACACAGCCGACTAGCCTAGTTAAAAATTTTGAATTTTTGGTCTAAAATTTACATATTTATGTGGAGTTACAGATATCTTTTTACACACGATTACTATTACGATTTCAGCACTTAATTAAAACAACGAGATAGTTTTTATATCAAAAGAGTAGTCCTGGCTAACCTTAGCTCAATATGCGATAGTCTACATTGATTGATTGATTCATTCATTCATTTACTCATTCGATCATTTATTCATTCATTCTTTCTTAGTCTTTATACGGACTGCAGTAGTACATTAGGTGAAAATCACTTTCTATTCTATAACTCATATATTCGAGAGTGATTGTTTATAATATAGATATATTTATGTGTCTTTATTGTATTAGGCCGATTAGTGAACATGCGTGCTTAGTAAAAAGTAAAAGGCAAAAGTATTCGTGTAATAATCACGGAAAAGTTATTACTGTTACTTATATAATGTAATCGTGAAGTATTGGGTTCTAAATTCAATTTTTATGAAAGCGCGAATTACAAGTCTTACTAAGCATTTAATCGAAAATTTTTAGCGAGAGGACATGAAATATTAGTGTCAATAGGTACGAACTCCTTAAACGGTTCGATAAGCACTAAAAACGTAACATCACCTCTATAATCCCCGAAGGGGTAGGCAGAGGAGTGTAGTACAATCCCACGTTTCACCATTTACGTTTAAATCCCATGAAATAGGTGGTGAGCCTATTGCCATACACCGGTCACTGATCCAGAATCCGAGTCACTACTAGAAATTCTAAATTAAAAAAATCCAATAGAACCCGACCCGGGATTTGAACCCAGGACCTCCCGATCGGCAGTCGCGCTTGCAACCAGTCGGCCAACGAGGCAGTCTAAGTTAGTTAGTCTAGTTCGCTAAGCATTACATAGACAAAACAAAGTTATATACCTAATTCTCATAGAGTTCAGCTTACCTTCAACTAGATCAAGCTTTCCCCAAAAAATTCTTGATCCTGGATCAATGTAAATGAGTGTATATATAACGCTATGGTAATTTATTGTAAAAGTCGCAATGTCGCAAAGCACCGAGGGTTTATAGTGTCGTAATATCGCCGCCTTTCACCCGTAGGTAGGTTCTACGATCGGCCAGAATTATGTAAAAACAGCAAGGCACATATAATATAACTTTGTGATATAATTCGCAGTGCATTTCAGTTTTCGCAACGCAAACTGAGTTAGAGAAGATGTGCTATCTCGTTACAAAGAATCGTAAAAAGTGGTAGAATAGTAGTAGTCATAGAAATGTACGCAGAAGCTGTTTCGAGCTACGAATTAACTTTTCCTCAATAAGTTATGAAGAAAATGAATGCGTCCATTTTGATCGATTTTACATTAACTTGCAACAGATTCTTAATCTATTTTAAGTAGAAACGCTTTATTGAGCAGAGAGAGAAAGTCTGTTATCTATATCTGTAGAAAAGTTTCTGACAAGTGTTTTGTGAGGATGAACATGCTATCTTCTTGATTACCCATTCAAAAGAACATGATTTATCCAGTTGCCATACAGTTTTGTCCCTGACTACTGTTCTGTTTCGTGAACGTTGTTTTAATGATTGTGTATAACTTTTAACGTGGCTGCTTTGTTGGTCGACTGGTTGCAAGCGCTACTGCCGATCGGGAGGTCCTGGGTTCAAATCCCGGGTCGGGTACCATTGGAATTTTCTAATTTAGAATTTCTGTTAATGACTCAGAGTCTGGATCTGTGGCCGATGTACAGCAATAGGCTCAACATCTATTCCATGGGCTTAATCTTAACTGGTAAAATGTGGGAGTGTAGTACACTCCTCTGCCTACCCCTTTGGGAATTACAGGCGTGATGTTACGTTAGAATTAAATTGAATAAATGTAAATAAAAAATAATAATTAATTAATGTTTAAATTAAATAATGCAATTTCGTTTGAATGCGAAGAGCAGAAGACCGAGCTCAGTGGCGTGCCATTGGAGAGGCCTATGTCCAGCAGTGGACGGAAGCAGGGTGATGATGACTGATGACTGTATATATATAACACATCTAATAGCTAAGCTTTTTATTGTTACCGCCTATTGCCACTTTTTCACCATCACCAAAATTTATTTCTAATTTTACTTAAACTAGAGAAATACTAATTTAATCGTTAAAGTCTATCTTTATAAGGCCTGTAATATGGGATAATGTCTGTAGATGAACGGTAATTTAATTTATGTTACCGTTTCATATAAGCTTAAAGGTTGTCACAGACGGCGCTTTTATATATATTAATGAACTGTGCCACAATATACATAATTATAGCAAACTACCATAGATCGTAGTTAAACTTAAATATATTATCGCTACATCTGTCCGTCTTGCTATTCCTGTTTACATATTTTGGCAACAGTAGCCAGTAGCAATGGAAATGTAAAAGTAATTTATAATACAGTGAAACCTGGTTAAGTGGGACCTCAATAAGTGGGACCTGAATAAGTGAGAAACCTCTATTATTGAGAATTCCAATGAGGATCCGGCACTCTGTCATCGAATCACCTCTGTTAATGGGACTTCTCGAACCTGGTTAAATGAGATTTGATTTTTAGGATTTTTTCGATGTTTACCTCCATAATTGGGATTTTAGCTCGTTTCTGTATAAGTGAGACATTTTATCAGGTTTGGACAGTTTTCGATATGTTTGTTTAAAAACAAATTTATATGTACAAAAATTTCTTTCGCAAGTCCTTTGTTTGTAAGTACTACCCTCAGCTTTTGACCTACAAACAAGGGAATGAAGTGTACAAAATGTCCAAACGTAAATGTAAAATATTAAAACTTCTTAAACTGAAAAATTAAAGCTTCTATCAGATTATGATTGTGGAAAGTCGCGTGATATCGACGTGATTTCGACCTATATAAGCGGAGGCTTCTGTAAACAAGAATCCTTAAACCTATCTAATTGGAAAACTGGATAAATGAAAACCTCTTTAAATGGTACAACATCTTTGGTCCCTCGAGTTCTTACGTCAGAGAGAACACTTCTACAAATATTTCCTTTACGCTACTAATTTACAGTTTGCTATTAAGTACCTGACATTGATAGTATGAATCTTCTTCTTAGGGTGTCGATGACAAACACGTTTTATAATAAGTCCCTAAATGCTCTTAGCCCAGAATTTTGCCACG
>DWJK01001689.1:0-16286 GCA_018248815.1 Croniades pieria auraria
CCTAGCGCGCACCTCTTAAAAATGTGCGTTTTAAGTTTAAATATCACTTGCTATTGTATTTGTGCCCGGTGCATGGCGATAGGCTCGCCACCTATTCCATAGTGGGACGTAAACGTAACTGGTAAAACGTGAGAGTGTTCTACACTCCTCTGCCTACCTCTTCGGGGATAACAGGCGTGATGTTACGTTTTTTTTTTTAGAATAACGAAGAGAACTGTATCTGTCTTCTAGAAGGTTCTTTTGAATAGAGTACAATATACAAATCAGTTAAAGTTGGGTGGATCATTCAAATCATCTTCATACATACTGACCCACTTGTAATAACGACGCTACTGATGGCAGATGACAATATGAAAAAAAAAACAAAAGATAAAATCACAAGTGTAATAATGATGTGATAATTAAGTCGCTTGTTTTCAGTACACAGTGTTGTTTACACAAGTTTACCTCAGCGAGAATACTAACGGGTGTTCAAATTACGAATACGCCGCGCACAAACGTTTAACTAATGGACAAAGCAATTTGGGGTCCTGTTAGTAAATTAGACTGTGGCGATTCTCCACGTGAGCCAGCGCCTAGGTTTCCAATGAAATAATAATCGAAGCAACGCGACGTCCATTCAATTATCCCTGAAAATTGAGTCTCATTAAAATAATAAAGCAGCCAGCGGCGGAATCAAATTGAACGATAACAAAAGCTTGTGGTAATTCGATGCGACGGAGAGTTTTGTTCGCTCGCGATAAGAAACGTACGAGTACATTGATCATGATGGAAGATAGTTTTGGAAACGTCACACACTTCTAGGCGTTGAGCACTTGCTTAGAGGGATGGAAGTAAAAACATTTTTATCACTGAACCAATTGACAGACGCCGAATACGAGTATATATTAAATTGATATTTTTCTAGACAGCAGCAAACAATTGTTTAAAATTTTATTGGTAAATAATTCTAGGATTAAAATGTTAAAAACGGTAGACAAGGAATAGTAAAGTTATAGTTAAATGTGATTTAAGTGAAATAAGTTAATTATAAATAGATAAGGACTTTTTATTATAAAAAGTAAACGTTTTTGATGTTGTTCAGTTTTACAAAAAACAATGACAAAAACCTACAAGACATTAATGTAACCTATATCGGCAAATATTGATAATCCTATAAAATAGAGTAGACTTGTGGTAATATGATAATATGATTATCCTATTATAATGGGATTTAGCGATATACATATAAAATATGGCAGTACTTTTGTATTTCATTTCTATCTACATTGCTTCATTTCTATTCGCTTCCGTTTCATAATTACTTGAAGATTCGTTAACCGAAGATTTTACATTTTTTTACAAAATATCGATACACGTAAGATATAGAACTGTAAAATAAATATAAATAATACTGGTTAAATATTCAGGTGAAATCAGGTTGGCAAAGTTTTTGTTCAATCGAATAGTGTAAACTATGACAGTATATGTCTAGATACAGCGCACGGCGGCAGAAGCCCCTGTTTGCACAATAATAGCGGTGTGGCAGCTTCTCAATGCAACCCCAAATGCAATTGTGTACATTCGTGCCCGCATTGAGTTACTGTAATGTTATAGAAACATTTGCATTTCCCTGTCAATTTACTGCGAAGGTGATCGCACACTGGCCTGCCAATTTGCATTCATTGGGATTAAGTTCGAAATTCGAAATACGGTTTCGTTTTAAAATATAATGAATGTTTTATGTTAACATTAATTTATTGATAATACATGATTACTGTAATTATTATGCATTTGTTATCAGCTAATTGGAGAGGCACAGAAAATACTAAATATTTCGTTGTGTAGGTTCATAAGGAAACGTTTTTAATGTTAAAGGAGCATATAGTAAGAAAGAACAATTATAAGTTTTTGATTTACTTCTTACGATAACCTTCATAGGTAGAATGTAAATTACGAAAAAATCTCGTACAGCTTTCCGAACGCTAATTACGTAGTATGAAGCTAATAATCAAAAGGACGTAAGTAATTAATACGATTGTTAGTAATCCATATTTCGCTTTCCCCCGCACAGTCTCCCCTATTTGGTAACCACTCGGTGACACTGGCCGGTCATCCCGCAAATTGCTCTTTCCCAACAAAATTGTCAATAAAACTCATCTGATTCGCAGTTAAACAAGCGAACGACATTATTAATTTATGCTCTGTAATATGGCGCAAACGTTGGCGGTATCCCGTGTAAATTATTAATAGTGCTAGGGTAAAAATTAAGCTTAAACCGAATGGGTAGTTTCGACAGCAACGCCCGTTTTATGTCTGTATGTGCAGATCAATTTGTAGGGCGATAACAGTCCACGAAATTGCCGTAATAATAATCTGCATAAATTGCAACAACACTCTACATTCAACATTGTCGCATGATGCAGCGGCTGGGGCTATAAAAAGAACGCGCGAACGTGAATGTTTAGTAGTCATATAACATTCCAGTAAAAAAGGGTTTTTGAACGCCATCCCGACAAAATTAGACCCGAAGAAAGGCACAGTTGTACCTGCTGATTTGTTTTCGAATCCACATACTAAATTAACCGGATGTTCAACTTGGGTTATCTAAACGATGTTATAAATATACAGCTGGAGCAACGATATACTGTAAAGGTAAGTATTGAAAAGCGAAAATCTCCCTCATATCTTAATGTTATCTTAAGAGAAAGAGATTACACAAATCTGAAGAAGCTATTAATCCGGCTCGCTGCCCTCGAATGGCATCATGGTTTGTTTAATAAAATCGCGAATTTACATATCAAAACCTACAAAGGGGCATAATTGGACCCGATGATTTAGAAAACGTAGTGGGTGAAACGGGCGTGCCACCCCCTAACAACAAACAAAGGAATTATACCCGCCTCAAGAAACTTTTAGCAATGGAAAACGCCTTAACAAACAGACGCGTGTGTATCTAATGAAATTCCTATGGTTGCATAACATGCCCGTGTGAGCGCTGAGCGTTATTAGCGGAATTATTTCTTAGGGTAAATCTTTGAAGGCGATTGCTCTTTCGGAAAACTTGTTAAGAAAATGAGTTGAGATCTTTTCGAGATTTCATTAGTTTTGTAACTATGCGGTGTGTTACGCGAGGCATTTAATTTATTAGGAAGGCGTAGGAGCGAGGACGAATGGGCAGCGAGCATACGAAAATGGAACAAAATCGCCGAATCATCTCGCTTTGTGCCGAAGCCGCCGCGACACGATTCGTTAGGAGACAAATGTTTAGATTCAATTCCAACAGTTTTCTACGCACCAGTTATTAGTAACGGTATGCTTAGACCGCGTTCGAGCTGCAAGAATTCTTTAACGGCTGCCTCCCGATAATTAGTTTTTATTTTCGTTATACACACTCTAAAGATGGCCAGTGTTTGGAGCGAGTGGGTTCGTGTTAGGGAATAGAAAGATTTGAAGCTGATTTAAAAGCTGAATTGGAATAACATTAATAATTACTAGAACATTTATTAAAATGTCAAATATCTCATTACATTGTTGGATATTCGAAGTACTAAATGGAATAAGACCTTAAAGTGCTTGAACTACAAATTCCTGATCAAGATCGAGAACCCAACAAATCAGAAGCGAATCGAATCGCTTGGTGAATCGCTTCGAGTTACGCGTTGAGACCATTGCGATGGGAAAGTGAAGCAAAAAGTAAGGCTATTAATAGATTTTTAAATGGTATTTAAGGAAAGGGCAAAAAATAGAACTTGTTGTTATAGTTACGGCTGGTTTGCCACTGTTTACGATTATTGTTGTGACTGTGACGTCCGAACCTGTTTTACCCTTGAATTCCGAAAAAGTAATTAATCGACTAATTTGAAACTAATTAACATTCCATTAACTATATACCTAATTGTAATTTCAATGACCCTATGATTTGTTGCACACAGTTACTCTGGTGACATCTATAATAATACAAAACATTTTTCTGTATATTTTGCCTCTGTAGATTTAAGGGCTAGTAGCCTATTGCATACTTTTTAAACTTCAAATTGATTACCAGTTATATAATCGTCTTATATGACGTATGATTTCTTTCACACGGCAACGTTAGTGACATTTACAATCACATAACAAAAACAAATAGAATTAGTACAAGGAATAATATTGGCTAATGAATAAATTTCAAATCGTAAATTAGAAAAAAATCAAAATATCACGTGGCAAATTCAAATCGATTCGCGCATTCCGCCGTGTCGTTACGAGTGCTATCAATACCCGAGTCGTCAGTCGCGTTGGCGTTGTATCAATTGCCTCGCGTCGCGATGAATTATCGAATCTATTAACTCCCGAGACTACCAGATTCCGGCTGGCCGCAGAGTTATCAATGCATAGAATTTAACAACACACTCATTTTCGAAATATACTCAGTAGCATATGTATTGTACATTCGTTATTGCTATAAGTCTATGTACATAGGCATGTCCCTATTAATCGACTGGAAAAGAACGCTACTGCAAAATATTTGCCCTTTGTATTTCCTAGTTTTAAGGTTACGATACTTATAAATAAATTATATTAACTTCATTCAATATTTACAAGAACTTTAGACAAAAATACTGTTTACATTCGTAACATCTATAATTTATTCAACAATTCGATTCCAGAATTCATTAAAATAATTATTTAATTGATTTCACAATAACGTAACAAATTTATCAGTATTCTTTGTTTTTTAAAAAAAAACGTAACATCACGCCTATAGTCCCCGAACGGATAGGCAGAGGAGTGTAGTACACTCCAACGTTTCATCAGTTACGTTTAAGTTTCATGGATATTAAAGAAAATCTATGATAGTTCTTTCTCAGAATTTTAAATGTCACTGAAGGAACCTGTTTACAAGGAGTGAAACAAGTGATTCCTGTCTGCAACAGGAGAGTAAGTTTCATCAGAGGGAGATTTACCAAGCCCTTCTCTAGCCTTTGTCAATTTCTAACCTCCTGTAACGTTGCATACAATGTAACCTTGAAAGTAAATGCGAGATTGTTCAGCGCGAATTCTGGCACAACTCGTCTGTAACCTCCACGATAGATCAGTATCTCAGGATTTGCAATCGTAAGAAACAGGAAATAAATAATTTGTTATTACATATTATGAGTAAAATATTATTAACATGTACGCTCCACACGGTTTAAGGGGTCTTTTAATTGTGAATCCTTCTACAGTTGATCAACTCTACCATTAGCGGCCTGAAGTAGGCAATTTGTACTCATTATAACGCGCGAACGACGTGAAATTGTATTGTCTTTACGTGGCGTCCGAGTACCAGCGGGAATAGCGACTGCAATGGAATTATTTGTTTTGTTTTCCCTCTGCGCATTTTTTACGTACCACGAGACTCTTAAAGATGATTTACATTCATAAGAGCCATTTGAAAATATTAATTTAGCATTTTTCTCATATGTTGAGTGACGAGTGCGTTAGTTGTACGCCAGATAATGCTCATAGGCAACAATGTAAGAGTCGAGATTGCAGTGACTATCTTTCATCGCGATAAAACAAAAAGGAATAAGATGTCATCAAAGGATCGGAAGAATGGGGCTCTTCGTTGATATGCACACGTGCATGATTGCGTGTGTGTAACCTAACACGTGATAGAACAAAAGCTGATGACAGACAGAGAAGTGTCAGTATCCTTGATGGAGTGCGAGCAGCATAAGAAGCCCGTATGCTGGGGGCTCGCACTTCATTCAGCCCACATAATAGCACTTAACTTAGTGTGTGGGAATGTTAGAAGGAATAAATTATACGTTGTATTCCTCGACGCCAATAAGAAATGTAGGTATTTGAATAATTCTATTACCAGCAGACACACAGATACCGTTCCAAGTCCAAAGAAACCTTTCGCAGCCTATTAAAGTCGATATTCCAACCCCAAAGAGTTTAATACCCGAAATGGAATTATATATCCCCGTAAAAGTCGTCATTAGAATTAGAGGAACAACTTATTCTGCGCTGGGGCGCGATATTTCCAAAACGTATCAGTGTACGTCTTATATTTCATTCAATAATATATTATTAGTGAATGAAAATTATATGTATATGTGTTTATTGGACGAAATGTAATAGGCATACGGACTTTTTGCTAAAAGTATTATTAAATACGTTGATAAAACCATAGGTATGTGTGTTGACTTAAAAAATCAGATTGCAAGATTACGATAACAACGAATTTTTTGTCCAAACTACGTCACCACTCTGTGTTGAGTGATGAACGTGTTTTAAATACTCTTAAAATGTTAAATACATTGAAACAACCTCGCTTATTTCAAATAACTGTATCGGAAGACATGCAAACACATTAATTTATAGAAAGCAAGACAAACTTTGAAAGCCGTAACCGCGTTGCCGCAGAACTTTTGCATTAGCGCCGGTCCGCAAGCAATTACGATTACGTCTATCACTGAGCTCCACCAGCAATTTGTTTCCATTTCCGTTACATGCCTATGATTTCGACCTTTTAACTGAATTTATGAAAAATTTCGTTTTGTATCAATAAATCAAAATGTCTTGTTCAACAACATTATGTATTTTATTTGTCTCGAATACTGACCCGCTTTTTGACCGTGGCACTCATTTATAAATTGTTCTCAAAAACTCGTGAAATATAACAAAGTAGTTTTCGTTTTTGTTCAACTTGCAATTATATTGTCTGTGGCCAATTTGCAGTTTATACTTATAAGGTATTCCAATATAATATTAAGTGTACATAACAGCATAGTCCTGGAGTGGAGACCGCGGCTCGGCAAACGTAGTGAGGATGCCCTCCGGCCCGTTGGAATGACGATCTGCGAAAGGCTGCAGGCAGATGCTGGATGCGATAAGCCGAGGACAAGGCGCGATGGCGCTTATCGGGGGAGGCCTATGTCCAGCAGTGGACTGAGATAGGCTGATGATGATGATGATGATGATGATGATGAACAGCATAGATATGTGCATGAAAGTAGTGAAAAACATAAAAGAATACGGCCAGCTATTTTTTCCACCTTTTATGACATCGTTAAGTATTTAATTAGCAACAATGTATTTGGCGATTGCGAGGCCCAATAAACATTTCATTGGAACAAGCTTGTCAAATAAATCTAATGAATATTTTAATGACTTTGTATATCGGACTAGTTTATTGCCGGTATAAAATCGTCCGCGTTAAACGTGTATCAACCCTTGCAGGACAAAGTCTGTAGCTGAACTATAAAATAAATCTAGCAAGTTATCGTCCACAATAAACAGTCGCCGCGGAAGGCTATCGCCAATTCCCACGCAAAGTTGCTGTTAATAAAAGCAACAAAATTATATATTCAAGAGTTAGGAGGTGGTGGTATGGCAGTTAGGGCCTTCTACGTGGTCCGAGTTACAATGCAAATTGCCGTGGAGGGGTGCGCCGATGCCCTCTTACTGTGCGACTCGCAAAGATGGCCGCCGTAATGGTAAAATGAAATTATTAAGCATTGTCTTGTGGAATCGGCCGCAGTCGACACCTGAGTCTCCGAACGCGACTGCTTAGGGTGGATATTCCTAGCGCGTTTAATACAATATCCTGTGCAATTTTTTTTTACTTTTCTATCACTACTTTAAGAGCCGATTATATGAGTATAAGTTCAATAAAAATAATATGAAACGTTTCGTATTGTTTAATAAAAACAAGTAAAAGAGTTACACGGCCAGGTTAAGATTACAATTATAGCTATAGTAACCTTTGTACCGATTTCAGCAAACTCTTACTTAATCTTAGCGATCTAAAAATACGTCGGCCCGCGAAAGGTCCACTTATTTCCACCGTCAAGACATTACTTACGACCCTCGACTGAAAGCTTTGTATTAAAATTTAAATCTACTTTGCAAAGTGTATTTTATACACGTGCTCGTGCAATTTTGATCGTTCATAAAGCTCGGAAACAGCTACTATTATTACACTTTACCTCTGTGGTATTGGGTGTTACATATCGCTCCCTTACCATTCCTGCCGACATTTCGACTAAGTCTGCCATGAATTTAGTATGCACAATGTTAATGTATTATTGAAGGTTTAATTACTCGTTTGCGGTACGCTTGCGGTACGCTTGCGGTCTGACTGTTCGTCTCCCGGAGTTCCAAAGGTTCATGTCGCACCGCACGTTTGTTCGTGAAACGGAACGGTAATATTGTAATCAACATATTGCGTGTAATATGTTGCGCTTAAATTTAAATGTGCGAGTTGAGATTTTTTGTATACAAATATGAACTAGTGCAATTTTAAGTTTTGAACTCAATGCGTAAAGCACAAAAAATATGTCCATCAATCACGTCTATTATTGCGGGTCCGTAATGCGAAATCGATGTCCGATTTCGCGTCTTATAAAAATAAATTAATTTCAAAATTTGTTTTCGACAACAAAGGCGCGGACCCTCTGCTTATTGGCCGTCTGAAATTCCTCTTTAATCCAACGCATGCCCAGTCCGTGTTTTTAATTTCACACAAAAAACAGCTTCGAGTCGGTGATCAATCAAAACTCGCGCTCGTTCTTTTTTTTTCTATACTTCATTTCAGTACGTACACTTTCGCCTTTCTGTAACCGCTATAAATGTGCCTTTATTATTTTGTTTGCGAAAAAGAAATGGATACATTTTGAAATTAAATTAGTTAATGGAATTCGTTCACAGCATTTGATAATTATCACTCTCTAATTGTTCTACGCATATACTAAAACCATTTTAACGTGACCGATTTTTTTTACTTAACTGTTTGATATTGCGCATCTATTTTTGTTACTAATTAATATAATTTTTGCAAATAACTCTTTACAAAAGCTGTTTTAATTTTTTTTTCGTGTAACTTTTTTTAGTACTTTTAATTGATCTTATTAAACATGTCCTTGTCAGAGACAAAAGGGTGTCTGACGAAAATGTTACCGATAAATTGTTTAATTAGGAAGAAAAAATTGTTCTGCGTTTTTTCGCTACAATACATCGATGTATATAAATTAGGTAACAATAACGGTAATGATTAAATCACATCATAAAATGTCGCAATATGATTGAGTAACATCGAATAGTTGTCGCGTTGCTTAGCGCGCACCTTCACAAAGAGAAACTTATCCACACGATAAGAAACATAATCCACGCACTCATTATGTATGTGCTATTCATATTAATGATTATAATTATAAGTTATTATTAATTTGTCAATTTAATTATGGAATGACATGTTTGCTGCAGGTAGTAACAAAGCGATTAGGTTTTAGTTCTTTTTATGAAATTGAATTATTTGGAATGAAAATATTTTTAAATTATGCAAATTTGATTTTTGCAGAAAAAAATTAATATATTATAAAAGTCATTCCTTTGTTCTTTAATTGAGAAGCAAAACAGGGCCATGACCTCTTATTTTATTATTATTCATTTATTTCAGACCGTTTTGGAGTTAAGGCGTGTTGTTACGTTTCATTAACTTATTTACTGATAATAAATTGACATTAAGCATGTTGAAAATTTATTTTGCAACTGACAAATATTCAATTAAACAAACGTGAAAAAACTTTTCACGTATGTTTCATTGTATATATAAGAAAATCTAAAATTACGTTTCGTATTTTCTAATTGTTATTTCCCATTTCATTTATCTCTGAGATAAACCACCGATGAATTCCTCCAAAATTAAAGGACATTGATATTGACAAAAAGCGTAAAGCTGCAAATTTCTGTAGCATGAATGTATTGTTAAGTAATGGTAACATGTGTCGCGGTAATACCATTTGGAAGGAATCAGCGATATAAACAGATTTTTTGTAAGAAGATGAGAACCCTCCAGCGAGACACCAGTCTACAAATCCTATTTTAAAAACACGCAACGGTGGTTTTTAAAAGACGTGCTCTTAAAATCTTAACTCACTCCCACACTTACACAAAAGTTTTTCTTAATGACACAAGTTCTTTACTTTTTGCCTACGCCATGCAGTGGCGCCTTTGAATGCGAAGCCGGAATGTTTTGTTATTTAATCTGGATTAGATTTAGATACTTCACTGATAAAAAGAAGATTTTTTATCCGTTTAAAGTTCTGTTGCGTGTTCAGTTTTATTATTACTTGTATTGATATTTATACTATGCTACGAAAATAAAATTAAAATATTTCATAAAATACAGTCATAAATATGATTATAATATGAACAACAATAGGCAATTGGAAATACAAATTAAATATCAAAATAATACAATCGTAAATTAAAGTATGAGAGTGAAGTAACTAAAATTTTTGAAAAAACTTCGGTAGCGCCTGTAACACGCACTGAACAAACAAAGAAACGCATTACAAAGCCATAAAGCATGCAACAAAGGGACCGACATATACGTGTTGAAACTGATCCATCATGTCTCCTTTTAAAATAACAAAAACTCATACGATGCACACAACAGATGCTTTTGTAAAAAATCGACCCTCACTAACCACCCGACAAAAAACGCTAGATATAATTTCTATTAAAATAACTGTAATTTACTAAATAGCGTTTCTGTCATAAACGTTTAAATGTAAATTTGGCACCCCGATATATTAATATGACCATAATATAGACAAATTGGAACGAACCTCGCATCGGCTAATTAATATCAAGCGAACAGTTCTTACGAAAGCCGTCGAGCTAACTGGCCAGCAGGTGTTGCCGTAATAATAAAATCATCATTGATAGCAATATTAACATTTTAATATCGTCTGAATGCATATTAAGGCAAATATATTATTGGTCGAAAACAATCAATAACACATGTCAATGCAGCGGCAAGTGCGCGGCCCTATTTTTCTCTTCGAATTACAAACATCAATATCAGAAAGCAAACATAATAACGACCAATGGAGAGTCCACATATCAACATGCGAAATTCCAATTAGATTCCAAACGTACGAACGTGATAAAGTAACCGTTATTGAAGTCGCTTATCAGTGTAATTAGAAAGGAACTAAGCTGTAACCATTTGCGTTTATAATGGGAACCTTCGAGCGCCATACAGTTGTTTGATAACGGGAATATATTTATATTTGTATTGATATCAATATATTACATTACGAAAAATCCGCATTTAATTGTGAAAATTTATTACATTCATATGTTTCCTTAATGTTGCTTCACTATTATTATTAAGGGCTTATAAAGAGCCTAATCTAAAACCTAGCGCTATGTAACGCACCCTCACCGCGCTCAGGATCATGTGATAATGGACGTAGTCGTTAAGAGAGCCATTCGAAAAATAATTTACCGCAGAATTGGCTCTTACCACTCACCGCGGATTCGTCATAAGGGAATGCGGCATCAAATATTCAATTTTAAAACAGCCGCTAAAAGCGAAACGTCATCGCCCATACAGACGCAGCTGGGGCTAGACGATTTAGAAATTTGGTTACAGATGGGACGCGCACTTCAGCTTCGTCAAAGAGATAAAATAAGAAATTGCATTAACAAAAGTGAAAAAATTAATGAAGACGACAGAAACACTGGCTCAGCTGTCGTGAAATTGCCTCCAATGGCAATGTTTACAGGGTGTGTTGATGACGTAACGCGAAATGTCTCGGCCCTCTAGAAAATTAGTCTGTCAGAAACAAGAAAATAGCATAGAGTAAGAAAAATTTCATTAGCGCCAATCAACATGATGAGGTCCAAAATGAAACGCACAAGGAAAGTCGTAATCACGGACTTCAGCAGCCACCCCCTCGACATGAGGTCTTATTAAAGGAATAATATTTACAAAACGAGACGCCTCAGAAATCCCCAAATTAAGATCTCGCCGAAACCCGCCCAACTTCCACAAAGTGGAATCATTAAATTAAAAATGTAAACTTTTCTCTTAGCAAGGTAATGGGCATCCCGATGTAGATAAATAGATGGAATAGCTGCAAAAAGGAGCATTTTCCTGTTCATTAAATTTTTCCTTCGCTTTTTTTATTTCGACCCCTGGTGCTAATTTTGTTGGAATTCACGCCCCTCAACTCCTCCCGCCGGGGCTCAATCACAGAAATTTTATATCCGGAATTAAATAAGTACCCGACCGAATTACTGACAAAATTTAATATAAGCTTATTTTTAGCGAAATATTTCTCCCAATTAATCAGATACAGTAGTAGATTTGTTGAGTTCAAAGTTAAATAACATTCCCAGCACGATTCACGAGACGAGGAAATGTATAAGGATGAGTCGAGGACAGCTTTTGAAGTCGTTAAAGAAGTCAATCAAGTTGCGAATATTCTCATCAGCGGCAACTTATTCCAGAGGGTGGTTTATGTTGGTAACTCAATTGTCTATAAGATCCGTAGCATCGCTGGAGGAAACGTCAGTGAGGTCGGTAGCAAATGCAATTATATCTAGTAACGTGCCGTCTGCGACCGACGCGCGCCCGCTCGCTACTCAAACCCTTTAACTGTTCGGGGATCATTTAAAAGTTAGTTATTACACCGTTGCACCTGAGGTTACGCGGCAGTTTGAGTTTCCCTAATCCCGGCTACCGCAATTTGGTAAACTAATGCTATTGCTCACTTGCTACAGTTATTTGTAAATGGACACTGGTGTAACGTTGTTAATACAAGCCTTTTTCGACTTTAGAATGAGGTTTTTCAAAACATGACGGTTTATTTCGTTACTCGTATAGTTACGGGTAATAATGTCCATTTTTTTTGGAAATGTATAATTAATATAGTATCTGTTGAAGGCTTTTAAGAAACAATTTTAAATATTAAAAGGCGAAGCCGCACCCGAGGCCGAGGGTCTTGCCGCGGTATCGGATTCCCTTAAACATATTGATTGGTGCAAATAAGGAAATCGAATTATTCAATGTCCGCCCATCATTTGTTTCCTGTTCCCCCACAGCAGAGATGAAGAAATTCTTTCTGAGTTTTCGATTACTTGTCCAATTAATTTTATAGATTCATTTGTCTTAGACGCTTTGAAATATGTATGTAGTCGTATCGACTGAATCGACTCTAAGACAAACGTGAGAGAGTTTGTACTGAGCTTCTGAGTTTGCTGTATTGTATATTTATGACGGTGATTTATTAAAACTGTTACTGTATCCATAAGCGTAACAGTATTTTATAAAAAAAATTCCTGTAACTAATTTGTATCGGAACAGTAAGCGTTGAGATAATTACGAAAATTATTAAATGAAAAAGAACTGTCACAACACCTATTGAAAACCGGAAGTGAGCCGCTTGCTAAGCTTAGTTCCTTTATTAATTTTTATACTTGTTCGCAATAATGTGTAAAAAGTATTTATATACCTATATATAAATATCTAAGGCTCTGGAAAGCTGTAATCGTATGGTGTCTTATTCTAAGGTACTATAGTATCTACACAGCTTGTTTTGGCGAGTTTCGGCTTATCTAACAAGTCATTACCCTTGTCCAAAAATTTAAATTTAAATTCTACCAAACCGATTATCGATACTTAGCTGAATTGAGAACTTTATACATTCTCCTTCATAATTAGTATTGGTGATAAATGCACATGATTAAATGAAAGGTTCGTTATATCTAGATTTGTCGTTTACCTTTGTAACATAATTTAGTTCTAGATTATTCTTGTTAATATCTTTACAACAATCAAGTAACAAATTGTCACTGACCGTATGAAATCCTTTCTGACCACATTCATTGTCAACCATTTACACGCACAATGTACACTTTGCAAAGATTGAGTAGTCTCAGCAAGTATCAGTCAGGGACGACCACTGGGTACTTGGACAGAAGTGCGACAGGGCTGGTCAGGATTACATAACGTAGTTGGGGCATCGTGATGAGAAGGAAAGTTCACGTTCCGCTTCTCATAACGCCTCCGCGCGCATCTAGGTGAGTGCGGCGAGTGACCAGACCAACGCACCGGCCATTCGTGTCTTAATTAGCAGGACGCCTCGCTTGACGCATTCGTATACGACATACTTCTCACTGTACATACTAGATTCTACTACTTTTTCATTCTGATACTTCATCATTTGAGTAGCAATTTTATAGGCTGTGCTACTCAGAATTTCTCAGTGAAGAATATCATTAAGTAAGTCGCATCTTATTATTATTTTTTAAGTGGCATCTATTACAGAGAATACCAGTTTGAATACTTGTTACCAAATCGCCTGTTTTATACATCTGTGTATTGTACTAGTATTGGCACTAAATATTGAGTCCAGATACAATTTCTCTCGCGTTCGGGCGGTCTTGGACTTGACATTCCACAGAAGCCGACGGTATTGAGTAGGACAGCGCTTAAACTGTATTTGTAATATCTTAACCACTGCTCCGATGTATGTATTCGAAATACTGAACGAAATAGGGACAGCTTGTCATTCAGTACAATATTAAAATACCAGCGGTACTTGAAATTCGATCGTAATTCATTGACTTTTAATATGAAAGATTTTTAATATTCTTTTTGTCTATACGAAGGCTTTATAAATCTCTCATGTCGTCTACTGTTTGCCAGTGACTATTTTGTCTAATATTGAAAGTATAGACGTAGACAATGAGTGTTTTATTTATTATATATATATATATAAAATATATGGTTTTTTTATTATATACATATGTATATATATGTATGTATGTATATAAATGCGTGTATATATCTACATATTATACGAAAGTTTGAGCTCTCTGCACTGGTTGTATACATAAACTAGTAACTGTAGCAAATGTCACACAACATTCTTAACAAGAGACACAAAAATTCACCTATTACTGTTCATACACATATTCACAAGTGATCATTCACAAGTATGAAAGTTTATTTATACTAAACATGGGATGTGTTACAAAGTTTTGTGTGTGACTAGATATTACAGAGATCACAGGGATAGTGGCAGTGAACCAAATGGCTGGACACCTTCAACGATTTCTCGCTTTACACCCCTCATCTAAACAGGAGGACAATCATTAAAGCGTTCGACTTTCTTTCGAACGAAATGTTCTATTGTATTTTAAAAATATTTTACATAACGTAACATCACGCCTGTAATCCCAAAAGGGGTAGACAGAGGAGTGTAGTAGTACACTCCCACGTTTCACCAGTTACGTTTACGGCCCATAGAATAGGTGGTGAGCCTATTGCCATACACTGGGCACAGACCAGACTCCGAGTCACTACTAGAAATTCTAAATTAGAAAAATCCCATAATACCCGACCCGGGATTTGAACCTAGGACCACCCGATTGGCAGTCGCCCTTGCAATCTCACTCGACCAACGAGGCAGTCAATATTCTTATTAAAAAAAAAACGTAACATTACGCCTGTAATCCCCGAAGAGGTAAGCAGAGCAGTGTAATACACTTGTATACTGAATGATTACTATATCATAGCACCAGATCGCTGAGTGCCAAATATCTCTCAAAATTATCGTTACAGACCTGACGTTCTTCGCTTATATTCGTCACTATTAATTTCATCGATGCATCCTAGTTTCGGAGACTTATAATTCTCCCATAAGTTAGTATCTGTCCTATTTGGTCAAGATACATAAATGAGCCACAGTTTCCCTCTGCACCTATGTCCATAAACATCAGCAATATACTAAATCAGTTATTCATGAATTATTAACCTATGTCTTTCTTCGCCGCGACCTCGCTGCAATCGGCTAGAAGTCGTGAAGAAGTTCATGAACCAGAACCTTGGTCAGGTACTAACTAGTACAATTATAAAGAAAAATCAAACGCGAATTAAATCTCTACATAATTTAGCCATCGATAAAGACACTCAAAATTTTTAAACTGAAATGGGCTATTTGATTTCTTATATATAAAAAAAAGGTATAAAATGACAATGTAAACCACAATTCTATGTATAACAATGTAAAAAATCATTTCCAAGGAAAATCTCTCTATCGTCAATAATACATGACACTTAGTTGAAATAACTTGTGACTATAAATCATGATAAGAACAGTTCGATATGAGATATTGGGCATTGTCATGACTTAACCAGATCTAAACCGAGATTCGAATATTGAGGCATGATTGAGCATGATTTTTGCCAGTAACACCAGCGCTCATATGTTTTTCAGGTTTTTCCTCACAATCAATGACTCATATATTTATACGCACACATACTAAATATACTCATGTGCAATTAAAATGCCTTTTAAAGTTCAGTAATATTCACATCTACTTTGTTTCTAGATGACTCTGCATTTGACATCATTGAACGTTATATTTATATTTTGGTTAAATGACTAATATATATAAAGTATATAAACATCAATAACACATACATACATGATATATAAATTAATTACTACATACACATTAACACAAACATA
>DWJK01001690.1:0-16284 GCA_018248815.1 Croniades pieria auraria
CCGCCTTTTGTGTGCCTTCGAAAATGTGTACTGTCACTGTTGTATTGTCTTGGTGTACAATAAAGAATATTTGTATTTGTAAAACTTTCAATAATTTTCATCAAACCTGTATTATAATTTTAAATAATACTGTGAAGATCTACTTGCCACAAATTCAACGGAGTGTCAAAGATAAAATACAATTAATGTCTTATTAGTGATAACAATTTAACAAAACGACGTGGTTTGTCGTAACATTGGTTTTATAGTTAATTATGAGGTAGCGCAGCACTCGGTTTTAGTACCAATTATAAAAGGACAGGAATAAATCGTATCATTAGAAAGGTAAAACGCTGCAGATGCTTACAAGACAAACACGTACATATGGTGTATGACGCTGTTACAACGAGCAAGTAAAGTGTAAAAAATTGAACATCTGTTTTGACAAGAGTTCCTGGAGACTATCAACACTATTCGATAAGGAAACTACAAGAAATTTCCTTGAAAGAGATGTGATAAATTTTTCTTTAAACATTATGTATTGGCCTCGCTTAAATACCACGAACTAGTGTCGTTATAAACACATTGGTTAGTAGCGACATAATGTACGCCGCGGCTTTACACGTGAACGGCGACACATAATGACATGTTTCATTTCTACTTATTTCTCACAACAAAACTATTACCATACTTTTCGTGCAACTTGTAACTACATACATTCGTCATTTTATTAATCCATTAGCCTGTACTTTTCCAAATATCAAAGTCTTTGGCGAGTTCTATTCAAAAACCCCTTTGTACTAAACAGTGAACATGTCCCTGTAATCATTTACTTCCGCTCGAGGTGGCGGAGGCAAGAATAGTGCTGTAAGCTGCGGGCACGAGCTCAGGCCAAATACACGTATGTATATACTTCTAAATATATACTTGTATAAATATGCAGTACCTCGATGACTGAGATTTGCTCGGTATTTTTTTTTTGGTAAATTGTGGTTTATGGAAATTACATTCAGTTACGAATTACATACTGATGAAATATGAATAATATTTTTGGTTTTTTTATAACCTTGTAGATGGTGTCGGAATTTACTTTCGTATTATTCTAATGATTGTAGCAGTTTTTCATTGCCTGAAAGCACGGATAAAACGACGTTTTCTAAAAATGAAACCTAGTTAAATCCACTGAAGGCCCCTGAAACCCCAAGCGCATAACATTTCATGAAAATCGTTGGGAGCCATTTGCGAGATTCAGCATATATTTTATATATGTATATATACAAGAATTGCTCGTTTTAAGGTATTAGATAATTTATAAGTGGAGTCGTAGTTGACAATGACCCTTGAAATATTATGCAAATTTATTAATGTCAATGCACCGCGATAACCTTACGACCAAATATTTTTCTTTAAAAATTATTGACAGCGACAGAGTGACAGAGATAATGTGCACTAATCTATACATATAACAAAACTGTAACTGATCGCTGTCCGTACATGGCAAACATTTTTAAAAATTCATAATGGGGTGCCTTTATATACGCAAGAGAACCCAAAACGATGTTTTTTCATTTTGTTATTTTGTCTGTATGTCTGTATGTTTGAGCACGCTAATCTCAGAAACGGCTTAACCGATTTGAATGCAGTTTTCAGAATTATATTGCGATAGGCTTCACTTAACATATATTGTTTTTGTCATTTAAATCGGTTCACAAATAAAGAAGTTATGTCAATTTATTTGTTCAAAACTTACGAAATCTACGCGTACGAAGTTGCGGGCACATGTCGTCTACAATAAGTGTGGACTTAACCTTTCCCCTCATACCCTGTGTCCGCACCGGACATGTCCCGTCGTGTGCTACGGCACCGTATTACACGATAACACTGCGATACTGCACATCGCAATAATTACTCTACGATTACATTTGCAGCTCCGTCCGACTGCAAACGTCTCGATTGACCTTGGGTTCGTATCGAACTCGAGCTATTATCGACCAAGGGTATGTGCGGACCTTCCTACAACAACACTCTTGATGTTTATTTATAGTCGGGTCGACCCAACCGACTTCTTATTATATCGTTTATTTCAGCGCACAATAGTAACATCTATGACAGAATATCTTACATAAAAAATCTATGGATAAAAAAACGTGATCTATTTCGTGGTGTTTTTTCTTTATCTAGCCCAGCGTGGCGAGGGACGCTTATCGCAACAGACGGTAATTTTAGAACCAGGAAATGATTTTTTTTTAGCTGGTGCAAACATTTACCGTTGTGTTGTTACAGCCATTCTACTGCCATGATGTAAACAACAGATCGGAAGGTTGTTCGCAGCGCTCCGCGTTAAGCGCAGCAGTTATGATGCGCTGCGCCCTCCTGCTGCACTAGTTTGTTTCTTTTGGGGCTTATGCAATTAACTTTACCAACTACATAAATTTATTAACTACATACTTTTTTGATTATATAAATACATGAAGTGTCATACATGGTTTATAACCAGTGTTACTGATTATTACTCAGTTAGATACTGATTTATGCTCATTAGATTTCGGTTTTTAATAAATATATTGATTCGTTACCCACAGTGGCTCTATACTTTTTCTTTTCTAGGAAAAGCGGAAAAAGCAGCCAGAATCGGCGTGTTGGTAACAGATGCACGGCGTAATGAACACTCACACTGCCGCGCGACCGGGCGTACTGTCCACCGTATGACTTACATTTTAAACTCAATGCAATATGTCACTGGAATAGAATACAAGTGGTAGGAGAGCCTAGGCTTCTAAAATGTACTCAAGGAACGAAAAAAATCCAAAGTATAAAACGGCTGCCACTACCGACCTCAAATACTTGTAACCGTAAAGGAATAAAACAAGATAAATATTCGAGATGGGAAATCAGAAAGCATTAGCACACCGGCAGCCGGTGTGTTTTCATATGAATGTGTTACGGCCCGTCGCAGCAGCGCCGCAGCCAGGCTGTCTGCCGCTCGCGCCCGAGCGGGAGGGGGGCGGCATACGCGTACGGGCCAATTACGAAGTACGCCGTTAGTTGCGAAACCTCTTTCCCTACTTAGCGAATGTTGGAAATAACAAGTACCAAAATGTTTCATATTCTGTACACGCTGATTCACTATAAAATATTACGCGTGATGTATTATGTGAATATCTGCGAGATAATTTAGATATAAATAAGTGTTTACTTACAAAAGTTACTCTTAGGTAGTAACTACCTGTACTAACTAACTACCTTAAAGGGGAGCTGCGAGTAATCGCAGCTCCCCTTAAATCCAGCAATACATATTGCGGCTCCTCGGTTATTGCAAGTGTCCATTGGCCGTGAATACTAATAGTAAATACCGATTCGCGGACCGTCTGTCTACGCGCTAAAGATTACAAAAGAAAAAACAGTATGATCTGCTGACATAAGACGCAAGCTGGCCACCTAAGAGAAGTTTTTCCAAGTTACATTCCGCGAATATGTTTCCGCATTTCTGAAAATAAGACAATAATCGTGGAATGCATGTGGCATCCTCACATAGTTAAGTCACAATATGAGTGCATCGAGCTGACTATCGCTATTGTGGCTATGCACTTAATTACAATGAGCATGAGATACAAAATGTAATGAAATATAAAATAGCAAAACATACATTAACCGAATTAATATTATAAATATGTGTTTGTTTGTCGATCATTCGTTCGTTCGTTTGTCCATTCGCTGAAATAATTGAAGGGTTGGAGAGTGACGCAGGCTACTTTTTACTCCGGGAGATCATCTCATTCCCATCCGAAAACAGGTTATTTGGTAATATACGTAGTTTTCCACACTGACAATAGATGGCGCTACTGCACAGTGTTTTATCCGACAGCCGGCTCCAAAACGCACTAATCCATACTAGTAGTATTATAAATGTGTAACAGGGAATATGCATAAAGTTTAAATTTGACTTAAACAATTTTTTCCCTAATCTTTGTTATCGTCACATTATAATTAAAAGGTTTTTTTTTCATTTAGTTAACATTAATATCCACAAAAGATTACATAAAAAGTGTAAATTAAAGGAGGGAGATTCAAACTTACAAAACGCGGCACCATTGGCCGAAACGAAATGTGACGTCACATGGCACAACATAGCTTTTATCGGCGTCGATATTCGTACTGTTTTAGTAGTGTTTGTGAGAAAAATAGTTTAAACCTGTATTGCTCTGGAGATTTCTAGTATTTTCTAGTGACTCTAAATTTGTAATGAATCTAGGACGATAACTGAAACTGGATTTGTCATAGCACAATCGGACAATCTACCGAAAATAGATGCATTTATGATGACAGAATATTTTGCATCAAATCTCGATTTTACGTGCACAGAGATCAAAGGAGTGAAAGCTGCAAGGTAATTATTAGGTAATTATTAGGTTAATATGATATATTTTACTTTATAACATAGATTTGATGCACACAGCAGTTTATAATATATTATGACATAACCTGTACATAATCATTTTTTTCATTAAAATTGGTCCAAAACTCCTGTTTTACGTCTATTTCATAATAATTTATACGTACGCAACATCACGCCTGTAATCCCCGAAGGGGTAGGCAGAATAGTGTAGTACACTGCCGCGTTTCACCAATTACGTTTAAGTCCCATGGAATGAGTGGTGAACCTATTGCCATGCACTGGGCACAATTCCAGACTACGAGTCACTACTAGAAATTCTAAATTAGAAAAATCCAATAGTACCCGAACCCAGGACCTATCCATCGGCAGTCGCGCTTGCAACCACCCAACCAACGAGGCAGTCAACTTATATGTCAATAATTTATATGTAACGTTACTAAAGTTCACTCAAGCATGATAAGTTTTGCAAATATTTGATAAATATATAATGATTTGATGTATCTATATTATAAATCGTTATTCCGATTTACATGGCCAATTTTCTCTGAGTACTTAAGTTAGTTTACGTTAAAATAATCTTCATAAAAATATAAACACCAATTAGGAGATACGTTATCCCTTCTCAGCATCTTACACCATTGTCTTTGTATTTCGGCATCGCTTGGAATACGAAAAACCACTTTATCGGGTGTAATTCTAATAGTGTTTTTGCACTCCGTTATCATCATCATCATTAGCCTTTAGATGTCCATTGCTGGACATAGGCCTTCCTTAATCGGAGCCACTCCTTACGGTCGTGGGCTTTCCGAAACCAGCAGCTTCCCGCTCTCTTCTTCATGTCTCCGGTATCATACAAAACTTGTATGAAGATATTTTAACTTCTTCAATGATTTGTATAGCTATTAAAATTAAAAATATGTATGAAGTAAGTGAAACACAGTAACGAACGCGGGACGTATCATGTGACGTCATCCAAAGGGCGCGCTAAATGACGGCGTTTGAGCGGTAAAAATTTAGTCAATGTTTTAACATACAGTTTGAGAAATAATTTGATAATTTCAAACCTATTCAAATTTTTTCTACATAACAAAAATGTTAATGATTAAATAAGACATAAAAAAATCATGCATATTCCCTATTGTGTTTGTCCTTCTTTCACGTTCAAACAAAGGTACGGCCTTACTTTTTTTTTTTAATCTTGGAAATAGTGCCCTGCTCGGTGCCCTGATCGGCGTGTAACATCTTAACTGAACTTTCACCCATGCACTTGAAATGTGTTGTGATACGTAACTTCCCTTTGGCTAGGCGGGCGGGGCCGCGATTTACAACTGCAAGAACTCTGTAAGTTATTCGATTGTAATGACCACCACACTCTTCGCGCACTGCACGACGCTAAGTATACGCGCCTCCTACGAGTAAAAACATTCATTGGGATTTGGACGTGGCGGCCCTGTTGTCGCCAACTATCGCAACGCCAGGGAGTAGGTCAACCAACATAGTTCAATCAAAACGAAACATTATTGATGCTAATTGTTGTGGTAATATCACTTTAACTTATTCCCTATATTCATGTTACCTATCGTAGGAGTGTACTACACTCCTCTGCCCACAATTTAGAGGAAGACAGGCGTCCAAATGAAAAAAAAATTGATAATAAAAATTTAAAAATAGGAAGCGTTCTAAAAATGCCAAATCTTGTAGACAACCGTAATGGCACCTTGTGGACGTGTGGTACGAAAAGTCCAGTAAGCACTTCTAGAGGTTGCTCCGCACCACGTTGGTATGGCATCAGCACGGCGGCGGGGAACTAAACGTCTGCAATTATACTATTAATATTGCCACACAAGCTTCTCGCTGGAAATCTCGGGATTCGCGGTAATTACCTACTACATTTATAACCAATTTATGATGCAAAGCAAACCATCCCCAAGCAAAGATTTGGTTATTCTTGTAATTTTTCGATTAAATGCTAACTAGTATATTTTGTTAATTATGAGAAATATTAGTATATAATAGCTTAGCATAGACACACGTAGCTTTGTCATCCTAGAAAAAGTTAGGCGATCTTGAAAAAAATATATCACAATAATGCAACAGCGTCGGCTGTAGCGTTTTAAAACCGAAATAATTGTTATATTTTGTGCTCTAAAATGGAGAGGGCGCATTAAGTGACATGTGCATAAAGATAAAAAGATAAGTCGTGCACCCGACCGACCTCAGTGGAAGTGTTGCGTGGCCCACTTCGCTCGCACCGTTTTACTTGGACTGATAGGTACCTGTCAGAGACAAACCATCATTCTCACTGGGAGCTCAGCGCGATAAGCGGTGACAATTAATAGCGTTAACACATACCATTGAAACGTAAGCTATGAAACTAAATATTGAGACGGGTTTTGCTGGCACCTTACATACTGTCGTATTGTCCATATAAGGCGACGTGTGGCTGTCGGGCGCTAACCTCCGCGCGCCTATTACCATGTCTATCCCATTGCTGCCGACTCGCATGTAAAATCGTTCATACGTAATTAGAGAGCAATTAAATGGAAATTTTGTCAAATGATTTAGCCTCAGGCCGATCTTGAAATTTCCCGCTGCCTCTTATCTCCTAGAGGACGAAAAATGAAATTGGCGGTTTTGTACGCTTTGAAAAATAATATTTAGCGAGCGATTAAATGAATTGAGACATTTTCGTAACAGAAATAATGCATATACAAATATATAGCTCCATAAAATTATTTCGGAAAGGCGCTTTTTTTGGAAAGTTTTCTTAGCAGTATTCTAAATGAATGAATGCTTTCAACGCAACTTTTTAGGTCTCGAAATTTTCATCATCATCGGTATATCTAATTGTAAGACCACTACTGGACATAGGTCTCCCCGAGGGATTTTGTCCATAACTCCACGCTGGGCATGCGCACGGCTTCTTCCCTTCAGCCGTAGTCATCAGGCGAAGCAGGTCGTGTCACCCCGAAATCAGCAGCGCCGGGTGTATTCGCTTCTTCCGAAAGGTATTCTGGATAATAGATATTCTGGATGGAAGATAGATTCCTTCTCCACCGCTACACGGATAATGTATCGAAATTGTATCTATCTTAAAAAAAAATGTGTTAGGAAATATCAGTTTTTTTCAGTGTTTTTTCATTTTGAAGCGGCAATAATTTTTTAATAAATCAATCCTTTTAATTTTGGTTTAATATACTGCATTAAATAATGTTTTTCGAGGAATAGAGTTGATTAGATTTTGGAAATAATCAGTTGGGCCGTTTGAAATACATAAGCGTTTTTTTTTTAATTACATTTTCTGATTTCTGCAAAATTTGTTCCAAATTTTCAAGAAATCTAGTTTTTGTAAGTATAATTTCCAGAGGTACATTAAAATTGCACGCACCGGCTGCAAACGTAGATCGAGAATTGTTGTCAAAGGATTTAGAGTGATTTGCAAAAAGTTTTCGTGAACATTCTAAAACTCTTTCTAATGAACAGGTGCTATGTAGAGAGCACCATCTAGAAACAAGAAAACGACAAACACGAGGAAGTGTCACAGACGAAACTATAGTGGACGCCATTAGTTTTTCCCGAAAGTTAGGAACCCTAGGTAAAGCTGCCTACCAAGTGGACGGCAGATCTACTTGTGTCAAACTATAGAACGGCCTCTCTGGTACAGTCACGTTACGACAATGTGTCGTCGTGTACTGAACAGAGAAAATGATATCGATTTATAAATAATTTAATTTTAAGGAAGGTTTTTGTTCTTCATTGTATTGTATTTGTAATACAATACATACCTACAGGTAATGTAAAATAGGCAAGATGTAATTGCTAACTATGAGTTTTTCATTCATGAAATATATGCTCACTTGTACTTAGTACTACTGTTTACTTGTTTTGAATAACACGTGTATCCATAGTACTCACGTTTAGAAGCGAAGTTTGTTTCAGGAGCGGGCCTCAACAGCGGCGTCCACTCCGATGCCTTCACATTTCTAGTAACCGGTGTTTTCCAACATATATTAATCAGTACTTTTGTAACCACGTTCATCACTGAGTTATTGATTTCACTAAAAAATTCACACGTAAATATAATCACACTAATAAAATATGCACATATATAACTTTAATTGTTAACTGTGGAAGTACAGCATACGAGTAATAGTGACGAAATGAACACGGAGTGAACATATACTGGGGCAGTCCCGTCAGCGACTGCCGGGAGCTCGCGACATCATTTACGAATTAACGATGCATTTACTGATTAAACCATTAAAAGGAAAGATTATGTTATTACCAACTAATTGTTTACAATATCTTACGGAAAATTACTGATTCACTGTTTGTAAACAAAACAGAAAACTACTAATATTCGTTTCCTAATATTTGTGTTAGATAACAGTCAATATCTTTATTATCATGGTCACCTTAATCTTGTAAATATTGTACCTACATATGTATGTATTTAAGTGCATTGCGTTATTAAGAACAGTTTGATCAAACCATTACAAATCTATTGTGATGTTTTGTATCTATGCTTTTAAAACAGCACAAATTGTCAATGTAGCTACCTCCATATACATACCTTGACGTGACCCAAAATGTTTAATGCCGGACAGCGGAAGCGTCTTCCACTGTCCGACAACTGGACAAGTACTGAACACACGTGGTAACACAGACTTTTAGAATTTAAAAATAAATGCTTATGAAAGAACGCTTCGTCCTTGGAGGCAATCCTTGAATCGATCCAATTTTTATAATCTTCATAAGATATTAATTCTCCCCTGATAAACCACGAACCATCGATCAATTCTAAGGAAATATATGGAAAACACAATGGGTGGGTTAGGACTTCCCATTTCAGTGTTTCCAGATATGTTTTTACTAGTTTTGCGACATGAGGTCGAGCATTATCATGCAGCAAAGTAACCTTGTCGTGCCTTCCGCTTCATTTCGGCTGTTTCTCCTTTAACGCACAACTCAAGCGCACCAGTTCTAATCGGTAGCAATTCCCAGCGATGATTTCGTTTGGTTTTAAAACTTCATAGTAAACCACACCCTTTTGATCCTCCCAAATACAAAGAAGAAGCTTAGATCCGTGAATATTACGTTCTGCCATTGATGATGATTGTCCGGGCTTAACCTATGATTTTCTATGTTTAGTACTGTCATAATACATCAATTTTTCATCACCAATAACAATTCGATGTAAAAAACTTGTTCTTTTCTAATTTACAGCTGTTAGAGCAGTAATTCACAGGTCAAAAAACCTCTTTCAACGTCCCTCAGTTTTAATTCATATGGGACCCAATTTCCTCCCTTTTAGATCATTCCCAAAGCTTTAAGGCGTTTTCCTACACTTGATAACGTGTTTGATGAGGATTCTTCAAGTAAATCCTCCAATCCTTTATCTTCAAACTATCTTGGCTGTCCAGGTCGTTCCTCGTCTTCCAAATCAAAATTGCCACTCTTAAAACAGGCGAACCAATTCCGACACTTTTATTAAGCTAAAGGACGTTCACCATAAACTTCCACCAAAATTCGATGACTTTCCGCAACACCTTTATTCATATTAAGATGATGGAGTAAAATTCTCCCCGCGCAAACACTTTATTTGATATAAATTTAGCTATATTTAAATAACTCCGACAGACTGCCTCGTTGATCGACTGGTCGCAAGCTAGGCTGCCGATCGGGAGGTCCTGGGTTGAAATCCCGGGTCGGGTACTATTGTTTTTTTTAAAATATAGAATTTGTAGTAGTAACTCGGAGTCTAGATCTGTGCCCGGTGTATTGCAATAGGTTCACCACCTATTCCATGGGATGTAAACGTAACTGGTGAAACGTGGGAGTATAATTCACTCCTCTGCCTATCTCTTCGGGGATTACAGGCGTGATTTTACTTAACTCCAACTCGTTGTTATTAACAATTAAACAACAAGATATGTGGTAAAAATTACACCTAATAACACCTAATAATTTTTTTCTTTAGGTAAAAACGTACTTCACACACTTTAGATTGTTTTTTTTTTATAAATACTAAGGTGTGCAGGTTTCCTTACGATGTTTTCGTTCACCGTTAGCAAGTGATATTTAAATGTATAAAGCACTTTTGTAAAGAGGTGCACGCCATGGATTTGTACCCAGCACCCTCGGAGTTAGAGGCTGAAATCTTAGCCACTAGGCTATCACCGCTTTTATCATGGAAGAACATAATTCTATTACTAAATTATTCATACCTCTTACGCGCTATATGCGAGCCGCGGGCCGCCTCTATTGTCTCTGTGAGTGAATGACGTTAAATATATGTTATATGTACATTGTATATGAACAAGATTTGAACATCTTGATATATTTGTGTCGTGAAGTAATTAAGGTACGTGAGTCACGAGCCGAACTTGTACGACATTGACGTGGAACTTACAGAACCAAACACCCATAACTCCGCTGGTCTATAGAGTCTCTCCTAACCGCACCTCCAATAAATTAATATCACAATGGCGGCCTTGAACTTACCGCAAAATCGCACTACGGTTTGTTGCGAAAATGTGAAATAGTTTGTAAATCGATTTCGGTACACAATAACCGAAGCTGTTTTACTTACAGTTTATTCACAGGGCCACTGAATAGTGTATAAGAAAGTTACGTTTCGCTTATTTGCGGATTAGGCAATTTGCTAAGTAAACCTCGTTTCTTGAACACACAGCATTTGAACGTCATTTTTAAATTGTACACTATTCGCCGCAAGCATTCTTGTGCACCATGGCGACAGGCAAAGTTCTGCTTTTGATGACATATTTCCTGGGGACATGTTTTTCGAAAGAAAACCTTGAACCACAGCTAATATCAGACATTTTAAGGGAAATGAAAATGCCACGTTCCGTGGTAGCTGTCACTGGTTGCTCGCTGTGTAAGGATACCTTATAATTCGAGTCCGTTTACATGATGGGGAAAGTTGATGGATTCTGTCACGTTTATTTGTTTCAATGTCAGTTTCATACAACTGAGTCGTACTGATGAACATAATTCCCCCAGACAAGCAGCGCCGTCTATACCCGATACTAGCAGCGCCGGCAGAGAGCGCGCTCCGGCTGGTGCAATTTGTCCACCCCGAGCGAGTACCGTCGCAGTATGCTCAGGATAATCAAATCGTGTTTTTGTTGGATTTGTGCTGTTCACATCCAACAGAAATCTTAAATCTGGTACTGTAAAGATTATTTCTAAGTATGCATTAGTTTTCTTTTATTCCCGTTAACTAATCATATTTATATATTTTTGATACAACAAGACAATACGCTCAGTGAATAAGTTATTATTTTTATCACGTTGTTCAGTAGACTATACATATGTTCATAATTATACTTCAGACCATTCAAGACCATATATTCAAACCGCCGAGTCGATGGATAATAATGACTGATAATGGAACTTCTGTGGCAGATAGAATACCGCGGATTCTCTTCAACGCGGACATATTGGTGGATAGTGAGGTACTTCTCATCAGAAAAATTGAACACGGTTCATATGAAGCTCATTTTAGTAAGTACCAAATGTTCACTGCAATGACCGCTTTCAGGCGGGCGGAACACACTGAACATTTTTCATCTGTAATTTTCCAAAATAATTTTTTGAATGTAAACGTTAGAAGAGGAGAGGGCGCTAACGCGATATTTTCTCTAGCGGCTAAAACGTTAAGTACCTGTATATACATATCCTCGTCGATGGACCGGTTGGCACAAAACGTCCATCCATTGTACAGTGAATTGAATTGGATTGTTCACATAGTAATAGATTTTGAATGGATAATAGTTGATAGTAATATACATTATTTAAAAAAAAAGTAACATCACGCCTATAATCCCCGAAGGGGTAGGCAGAGCAGCGTATATTGTTACATTATTTACATTTCACAAAGTTTAAATTAACTGCCCGAGACAAATTTACCACGCTGTGTTCACCTGTAATTGCAGGAAAACAAATAGGTGAACCTTAAATAAATAAATACAAAAAAACCTCTATCTGTAAGCCTGTTTGCTGCAAATCTGTACTGTACCGTTGCTGCGAATCGTGTGATGTGCTGTCCGTAGCGAGTGCCCGAGACCAGGGTACGGCGGAGAACAGCCAGACAGCCGCCTGCGAGGCATTGTTTTAAAATATGGGTTTAAATAGTAAATATTCAAGCTTCAACATATCTTACAGAAATAAATGAAAAACCTCTAAAGAAATACTATAAATACTCAAACAATAATGTAACAAAAACGATTGCTATAAACGTGTACCTACTATTAAAAGATCTAATTTTCTTTCAAATTAAGTTTTTAAATTGCATTCCGGGGTACAAAGATGCTTAAAAATATATGCTGGATATGTCGGTTCGGCACTATAATAATCACTATCGTTAGACGGTGTAGGCTAGTAATCGGGTAATCGAACAAAGAGTAATATAGTGAATACACTATAATCATTTCTTATTAACGTCTTACATATTAGCCTGCCTATAAAATACTAACAAACTGAGCAAACGAAACGAGTAACAGTTCCTAATGTGGAGGATCAGCTCTCTCCGACGGCAGGATAGAAGAAATGCCTCTTCATCCAATGTCTCCCCACCGGCTAGGCTCTGTTGTAGCACGAAATTAAGCCATGTATCGACATTGCGATAGTGCTGCCATCTATCGTGCTGCGTTTTGTTTAACATCCGTACTAATGACCGTCTCCGCCAATCTTTTTCGTCCGTACTAATGACTATCTTTGATACGTTTAATGTCCATACTAATGACCGTCACCGGCATATAATTATGTATAATTAGGTATAAAGCATACTTGTTTAATTTATTTTCATTTCAGTTTACAAAACAGGCACCAGAGAACCATGGCAATATGAATACTATGCTAGTTGGAATAAAAGCCATAGATTGCAAAAGGTTTCCGAAAACATAGAGGTCACTGCCATACGGAGATTGGATTTAAGAGGACATGAAATCACGATTTGTTACGTGCTAACCGACGACGATAGCTTGGCTCATTTAACAGATGGAGTGTAAAACATCTATTACATTATTTTCTTACACAACAAGATTTTGCATCCACGTAAACCAGTATCTATACTCGTTACGCGACTGCTAATCGAGAGGTCCTGGGTTCGATCCCCGAGTCGGATATTATAGGGTTCTTCTAACTTTAAATTCCTATTATTGGCTTGGAATCTAGATTTGTGTTTGAGGTATGACAATAGTCTCACCCCCCATTCCGTGATGGGACGTAAACGTAACTGGTGAAACTTGGGAGAGTACTATACTAATCTGCCTACCTCTTCAAGAACCAACGGCATGATTTTCGTTTGAAAAAAATTCAACCTCTTTCGACTTCCTCATTCGTTCGCACTGACGGTTTGAAATAAGATTCTTGTCAAATTATTATGTTAACGTGGCGAGAATCAGCTATCACAGTGAAGGAAAACACAGATCTGTACGTCTTAGAGCTATTCTCTCAAATGTTTTCGAAAGCGTTTAAAGGTCTGCCGTTAAGGACTTAGCCGACGTGTTAAGTTATAGCCTCAAAGCACATCATTGTAAGAGGAGAACCGTATCCAACACTAGGACAATAAAAAGCCTAATAAAGGACAATAAGAATATTGTGAAAGTATATTTTTTACAAGAAAAAGCATTTTAATCTATATTTTTCGTTCGTATCGTACATATAGTTCATTATTCGTTTGCCATGTCCTTATTAGCCAAAAGTCAATCGAAGTAAATTCGTAAAGTAATTCGAAGTGAATGATAATCCATTGGCACAAGACCACGGAAATGCGACATCACTTCCCGACAAACCTCCGATAATTTTAGCAAGTAACAACAAACATGTTTAAGGCAATGTCGTAAAGGAAAATGATCATTTTACGATTTATCTATTCTAGTTTTTTTCCTTTCATTGCTTCCACCCGTTTCTGCTAACATCTAAATCGTTGGTCTAACTTAATAGCTTAACGTCAGCTTAAAAAACACAATTGTTTCGTAATCGCACCAAAGTGGCACCAGGAACTATTTCGTGGAAATTAGCTTTCAATTTGATTTATACTGCTTAATCTTGTTTCGGCCACGAATTTTCCCATTTAGAATTATTTTAGAGGATTAATTAGGTCCTTATGAATAAATGACTAAATAATTTTAATTGTCATAAATTTTAGAAATGATCACATAGATACGATAACGAAAGTCAACTTCCCGACCACGAATCAACTGATGAATTTTCTAAATGCCAATGCAAAATTTATCTTCGTTGAAACTTGGGGTTATAAGCAAAATAACTCTTGGAATGGTATGACAGGATATCTAGTCAGAGGAGAGGTTGAAATGGGTGGTAGGTAACACAAATAATTATAGAATCAATGGCACTTATGCTTCCTGAACTCCTACGAGATAACCAAATATTGTTTTTTCTTGTCGTTTCATGCAATGAAAGTGAACGATGTTCCAAGTTTTGCGACAATATGAAATTTTCGTAACATTATGTTTTCAATTGGTCAGGTTCCCCGATGTTCTTCACGTCGGAACGTGTGTCGATGGTCGAATACATTGCAAGCCCCACTCCGACTCGCTCCAAATTCGTATTCCAACAACCAAAACTGTCTTATGAAAATAATTTATTCTTGTTATCTTTTCGATATACCGTTTGGTACAGTACCCTTGGAATTCTTTTGTTGCTGTTCGGGGCTTTATTTGTTGCCGCAAAATGGGAACAAAAGAAGAACAACCTTAATAGTAAGTCAGTATCGGTAAGTAAACTTTTTGATCCCTATATGCTGTCATAGTAATCAATAAAGCTGATAGAAATGATTACGATTGATTTCGAATGATTCGAACCATGTGGAGACGGAGAAAGAATACATATCCTGAATCCATGCCGGGATACAAGGATGTTGTAAGAAGCGACTAACCACGGCGCTCGGTAAGGTCCTTATATCCCTAAGGGACCTGCCTGCCTGACGATCACCCTCAGGCCAAAGTCTACCGCTAAACGACTTACGGTCGTGTTCCAGTTGCGCGTCTGAGAGCCAGTATATTCAGTCATCCCATCTTTCCAATCTCTATTTCGACACTTCTGTCTGCGTGACCCGGTTCCGGTGGATTTAAAAATCACTATTGTTGTTTCCGGGGCGTGGTATATTGGCGCAGGGGTCAGGGAGACCCGGTGAAACGGCTGACCGCTGGCCGCCCGCCGGTCAAAATGGAACCCGAACCCAGGTATCGCTTTTAACCTCTGGTCTGGGAGGCTGTCCCGCCAACCGGTGAAAAATCCTGTTCCATGGTTGCCGTGACGGAGTAAGAGACCGGAGTGGTACCCGGTAGCCGTGCATAGGGAGGACCAGTGACCCTTCCATCTCCCGTGCCCGTAACCCACATAACCTCGATCAGAACAGTGTCCCAAAATCCACGCGTTGATTTGGATAACGTGTATAAAATTACTTGTTATTCCCTCTAACGCGTTTTTCAATGGGCAAAGTTAAAAAAAGCAAGATTTCCTCTGCTACCACCTCTGTCACATTAAATAGGTCCTATAGTGGGAACACGGAGACAGCTCGATTATTCGCACATCCAAGAGGCGACTGACTGACTGTTCTTGGTGACTTCAATGCCCACCACGTGCAATGGTTGGGGTCTCGAAACACTGACTTTGCCGGAAGATCTGCGTAGGACTTCTTTTTGGCATATGGGCTTTTGCAGATTGTACAAGGTTGCCGGATATCGAAACCCATACAGCTTCTTTACTAGACCTTATATTGACCATCCAGACCACCCACCGCATTTCTATCAGAGCGACATACATATTAAGGTCACAGTCGACGGTTATTACTCTGATATGAAACCACTTAATGCTGGCGTTCCTCAAGGCTCTGTCTTGTCACCCACGCTGTTCATCCT
>DWJK01001691.1:0-16283 GCA_018248815.1 Croniades pieria auraria
CACACCATCACCCTGGGTTGATTGGTAGAGAATGCCATCAGGCATTAAGTCCGCCCTTTGTAACCTAGTTTTAGGTACACAATAAAGAATTAAAAAAAAAAAAAAAAAAAAATCTGTACAGGTACTGTACTTTTACATTTGTTAGCGTGTTACGCCATCTGTTATAGATTAGGTGCAACTAATATTTTTACATTAATATTTTAAAACGTGTATGAAACCAAAATTCAAATCTTGATGATTCTAATGAATGTTCTATAACAAATATCTTCAGTTTTCTGCACTAGCTTTTTAACTTTGTGAAAGAATGTCCTTAAAAATTAATTGAATATTCCAGACTTTCCTGTTTCTTTATTTTCTGAAGTCTCCAAAACCATTATGATTGATCCATAATATTGTGTTAGATAGTCAAGTTGTTACATTCTAGCCTATCGTCTGTTCTCTGCCTACGCCGTAGGAGATCTGTCCCTTACAGTGTAGGCAGAGAATGTCGAGTGTCAAATTAATATATGCCTAAAACATTCTGAAATTTTATTATTTCAGATTCATATCATGGCCAGAGTTTGAGCAGTGTCCATTTAGAGTGACAATGGAAAACAATTTACCTAAGTTTGTGTCTGCTATTGAAGATGATGGCGATAAAAATAGTAGAATCGGTGTTCACATGGATGACAGCGACCAATCAGACACCGACAATGAAACAGAAAATATATAATGTAAAATAAAACATTGTATGTAAGGATATATGTTATTTATCTTGTCATATATATCTCAACAAGAAAGTAACTAAACATGACTATAAAAATGTCTCAAGGTTATCATTACTGAGTTTAAATTAAAGTTAACAGTTCTATATGAAAAATAAAAAATGTATTAGCCTTTTAAAATGTTACATATACTTTATTCAATAACATAAATATATTCTCATATTAAATGTTAGATATAACAGTTTCATCGTTGGTAACAATACCTAGTGTGTATTACAAAAACAATGACTTCGGAAAGAAATCAAATTAAGAGCCAAATTATCTTAACTATATCCCAGCTGTGATGATGTACAATTAATTTACATTTTGTACAATTGTCTTTTATATACAAATACCGAATTGTACAACTGAAATATTTAAACATTTACAAACTAAAATTTTATAGGTATAAAAGAGACTTTTTTACACCTACATACTTTTATATTATCCGAAATCCATTTTATTATAAACATTCACTATTGCAATTTTGAGGTAACCATAATCTTGTTGTTAATGGTTTTTAAATTTCAACATTGTCTTTGATAACCCCTAAAAAAGTTTAGTAATTCTACAAATAATAAAACAATAATAATTTACGTGATAATTGCCACAATAGAGCTTGGGCATCATTTATTTTATTCATAAGGCAGAATATTAAAATTATAAGCTTTGAGTAAAGCAGAAATATTAAAAAGTAATGTATTATGAGAAAACCCCATAATCCCCATATACTGTCACATTGATGATATATGTGTTGTAAGTAGAATTTTTATGATTGATATGTCGAACAACGGGCAGTTGCGGAATCATTCAGCCAAACAAGACATAAAGAGTAAATTGGAATCCAAATAATTTGGTGTCTAGAACAGACCAAAATAGTTCACTGAACACAAATGCATGATATAGGACACAAGTTAGCAGGTTCATAGATATGGACGGGTACCTAAATGTTCCGTTTACTTGATTTTAGGTTATGGTCTCCTGTTGGAATTGGACGCTACTTCAGGTCTTGTGAATTTCTTTCAAAGATTTTTCCAATAATAATTATATTTCTAATGCTTAGCTGATCTTTGATTTAGAAGATTGTGGTAAAACCGGTAATGTATAAATTACTGATTGGACGTAAAAGATGTCCTTAGACAAGTGATAGCATACCATCTCGTCAACTTTTAGCTTTTTAAATTGCCTTTGAAAAAAAAGAGTAAAACGATCAGCACGAAGTACAATTAATAATATTGTATTTAATACTATAAAAATAACTAAGATTTCCTATATAACTTAATGTTACGGCTACCAAAGTTTAAACTGTACACAAAGTAATTACTGTTTGTTTAATTTTTATTATGTATACAGTTTTAATTATTTATTGCTTCGTTCAATGGAATAATTTCTAAAATAAATAAAATAATAATACTATCATAATTTCAACCCTCCACCAATCTGATATATTTACAAGTACCTTAATATATCCTACTTAAGTACATGTATGCCACACTGCGGATAAGGTGCCGTTATAAGTTTTGAAAATGTTTATCGTTATACACACCGCGATTATTGGATTTGGGCGTAACGTAGTTTAATGTTGGAATATCGAATGATATTTGATTGTTTTTCGCCGGAAATTTGTTTTGACTGGACGACTTTTGCATGTTTAAATTCGTGTGAACGTTGAAACTAATCGTGTTAAGACCATTTTGCGGTTTAACACTAGGGCTCGACACAAAATCAGTCCATTCGTCGTCGTCGGCGAACACTGGCAACTTTTTTGCTTGTGATTGTTGTGATTTCGGTTTACTCGATACAAAATCCCCCCAAATGTCATCATCAGATGTTTCAATTCGCGTGGCGTTGATATCCTTGTGCGCAGGAGACGCTAGCTTGCTAGATCCCCCTGTACTGGCATCTGTTTTTAGCGACTGCAGACTCTCCACAGGATTGAATCGTGACAAGTCTTGCAAATCAATGCCTGGATTCGGCCAATTTATTTGAGAGTAACTTTCTAAAGATAGGGGTTGTAAAATTTGTCCTGTTTTTTTATGACTTTTTTGTGATCCACTTGTGCTTGCAATGGAAGGTTGCAATAATATATTTAAATTCGAACTTGCTGAACTAAGTACTGGCGATGATTTGACACTAGAGTTTTTGGTAGCTGAAGAACTATTGGTGGTTTCTTTTGTCTGAATAGTATTATCATGATCTGTTTTGGAATGTGCAGATGGAGAAATCTCATTAGTGGTCGTAAAATTTTTAGGAATGTCGCTAAAATTATGATGATTAATATTTGCAGTACTGTGAATGGTAGTTTCCGAATGGACGGTTGCTTTTAAAGTAGGTGCTGATTGAAATGTTTCAAAATCGTCGTCTATTGTGTCTGCTGTAGATATTGGCCCATCTTCTTTCTTACTGTTCTGCTGCCTGCCTGTGTGGTTAGCTGAATTAGAATTATCGTTCCACGAAGAATTCGGTACAAAGTCCGAGAAGTCGTCAAATGTTTCTTTCACTTCTCCAGGAGCAGGCCAATTCAGGGCAGGCATTATTGGTTCAACTTTAATCGGTTGCAGTATTTGAGTTTGATAATCAACAATAACTGGTAAGGTACTCCTCTGGTTAGTTGTGATTTCGTTTGGTTTATTATCTTGAGTTTCTGAAGTGGTTGCATTAGTGCTACTAATGGGTCCCTTAAAATCTTGAAATTCCCAGTAGTCCTCATCGTTTTCAGAATTATTCGAAGTTATTTTACTATTTGCTTGAGATCTCACCTCCTTTGATTGGATTTCTTCTGATTGTTGTGGCACCAAGACAGTTGGTCCAGGATCATAGTGTATGGTTTTGGACCTGGGCGTTTCTGAGTCTGTTGGTGTGAAAATATGGGTATCCGGTAAGTTAATTTGGCGAATGGGTTGCACGTTTAAAGTACTTGAGTATATTTTGTCCATTTCCGGTGGCGTTACATTTGTAAATACATCTAAATTTGTTGGTCTTGAGGTCGCAGAAGTACCACCCTCGGTATTACAAGCTGGAAACAGACATCCTGATGATTAGTACAAAAAAGAGTTTCATCAAACAAAATGTTAGATTAGATTAAAATGATCAATTTTAAAATTCCTTTACGGTCACCGAGCAAATTACAAAGGTATTGTTACAGAATTTTGTTTTACTATGATATGAGATACTTTACCTACGCATGTCTAAAATTTACAATAGCATCTTTGTAAATTGATAGTGAATATATAATAGATAGAAAGTAAGATGGAACCTTGTATTAGTCCATATGATTCAGTGTGAATTATTAGCAATTACTGGGTTGTTGATGATTTGTACAGAGAGTTCTGGCACTATTCTAAATGGACCACCTTGATACTAATACAGTGAAAGTAATTGCTTTTATTACTATTAAATGTCTCAAGAGTTTATACACATGAATATACAATGTGTCCGGTTTCGGTCTGTACAAACTTATAGGGAGTGTAGTATGAGTTATATTATGAATAAAATTTTTCTACATACTGGGTCTAAACCGAACTCCCCTCAATCTACAGCCATTTTAATGTTTTATTAAATTTTTTTGGTGCAAGCACAGTAAAAGTACTATAACTTAAGAAGTTTAGGTCCAACTTTCTTCAAAACTAAGTTAATTATTACTTACTAGAGGGGGCCATCAATTTAACAGCTAAAATGAGTCAAACAATGGCTTCTACATATTAAAATAATAAATTAGATGTAGAATTTATGATAAAAATGACAGTTTCTTTTTATTTTTTATGTTTTTGCAGAAAACAACCCCGGGCATCATTACTTTTTATTAACTCGTCTAACAGATGTTAAGGTTATCTAAATAACAATACCAAAAACGCAATTCTGCGACCACTGGTTACCGAGAAATCGTTGTTTGAACATAGCGCTCTCTAAGGTTCTTTATGACTGAGCTCTGAATTTATTGCGAAAGCCGGTATTGTTGTTTTGGTATCGTTATTTAGGTAACCTTACATCTGTTAACCTAACATAGTTAACCTAACATCTGTTAGACGAGTTAATAAAAAGTAATGATGCCTGGGATTGTTTTCTGCAAAAACTTAAAAATTAAAAAATGTAATTTTTATCATAAATTCTACATTTAATTTATTATTTTAATATGTAGAAGCCAGTGTCTGAAATATTTTAGCTGTTAAATCGATGGCCCCTACCAGTAAGTAATAATTAATTTAGTTTTGAAGAAGATTGGACCTAAACTTTTTAAGTTATATTACTTTTACTGTGCATGCTCCAAAAAAATTGAATAAAACATTAAAATGGCTGTAGATCGAGGGGAGTTGGGTTTAGACCCAGTATGTAGAAAAAATTTATTCATAAAATAACTCATACTACACGCTCTATAAGTTTGTACAGACCGAAACTGGACACATTGTATATGTATGGCGGATCAGTCTCCGCTGCGACCTCGCTGCAAACGTTGGAAGTCCATGAAGAAGGACCTCATATAGCTTCTAAACAACTGGTTGGGTCATCCCAAAATACATACATAAGGTAATTGTTTAAAAGATAGATATGGTTAAACCGAGCTCAAAATGTACTTTAATTAGTTACTTAATTATTTGATTTACCACATTTTATCGAACTTGCAACCTAATAACTAAGTCATTGATGAATATTATGTACCTATACTATATACTACTCTGACATTGAGTTATTACAGTACTATGAGCAAATTAAATCACATAATGTGCTCCAAAGTGCTGCATATGCTGACCTTGTTAAATTATTTTTTTGGGAATGCAGGAAATTTGATGTTATAAAGTTCCTGCAATTTCAAGTAAACTGAAAATTAATTCTAACCTGAAGTACGAGAACTACAGAATATAGACTAATATTGTCATATAACAAAGTGTTGTAATAACTTTTAATTAGACATGGTACATCTAATTAATTATGTATTAATATTTTTAAGTAGAAATAATGAAGTAAATGACTCCAGATATTAACCGAAATATAAAAGTCATGTAGCAGACAATCATCAGCTTTCAACGTAAGTAATGTTGAAATTACAGAGTGACATTTGTAACTAAAAAGATCTCGAGAGGAACAAGTATACAAGTAACAAGAAACTGTCCCTTGGTGCATTTGCATGAAATTTTTATGTATTAGTACAATGTGTTAAGTGCATATAAATTATCTTATTGGTGCCACTTAAGCCTATACCACTTACCATGTGTCAGTAATTCTGATATTTTGAATGAGGAGTGTTTGTGAGCCATTTGGTCTAGGGTAGCCATTAGGTGTTCTAAGTCAAGGAGTAAGGCTTCAGCATAGGTGTCTATAGGATATGATGTTTGGAGCGCGGTTAGGATTAAAGTGAGTGATATGTATCCATGTGCAAGACATGCAAAAGAATATTACAGTGGTGAGAAAAACTTCATGAAGCGCAGTTTGTTAGTAGCGTCTAAAGATATTGTTAGCTGAGCTATGTAAATTTCTGATCACAAAGAATCATTATTATTTAAATTGTTCAACTATTCATATTGATATAACTTGCATAGCAGCAAAATCTACTTTATAAATACTTAATTGTTGTTGTAGCTGTAAAAGTAACACTGTTTGTGAAATATTAATACTTTAAAGTTGTATATCATTAATATTAATGCATATTTGAAATGAGTAAATGTAACTTACATTCCTGTCCGTTTGATGTAAATGGGTCGATCCAAGTTCCTGTATCCTTACTGATGGTTTTATCTGCATTGTTGTCTTCAGTACTTGGTGCATTTATTGGTGCGAGAGGTTTTTGTGGCTGAAGTGGTGCAACAGTCAGATTTGCAGCATATTTAGGCATCCCATTGTGCCATTTAGGCCCAAATAACTGGAAATAGTAAATAATACATGAAAAATCATGACAATTTTCATGGTAAAAATTAAATATGCAAAAGTGCAACTTACTATGTTTCGGGAATCTATACACAAAGCTTTTAAAAGGCTTTTTTGTCCCAAAGAATTATTCCAATTAACTATGTAAGGTTGCCTAATGTCTGTGTCCACTAAATGACCCCAAGTTTCATTGAGTAATGACTCGAGCTTGGCCTCGAATTCAAGTTCATCTTCCACGAGTTCCGAAGTAAATATTGATTTGAGCACACTATTGATGCTTTCTATAATCTGAACCTCATTATCTGGAGAGTAAAGACTAAACACTGGGACATTTTGTGATGTTTCATTTTTTGCTGCAGGGTCTTCTCTATGTTCATTTGATGATGATTGAAAATCATCAAAATCTCCAAAATCATCAGTATCATCAGCTGTTATAGTTTCTTTCTTGATTTCAGTTTCATTTACTTTAAAATCATTGTTTTTTGTATTCAAGTTACTTTCACCATCAAAATTTGCAGTAAAATCACCAAATTCACAGTCTCTAGAAACTTCACTATCCCATGGATTATCACAGTATTCTATTGCATGAGCGGGATTATTTTCACTTGATATAAACTGAAAATCATCAAAATCACCAAAATCATCTACCAAATCATCCAATTTATCTTGTGATGGCTTTGCATCATCCAGGCCTAAGTTACTTTCCATTACATTTGCATCTTTTACATCTATTTTAAGATTTATTTGGATAGTATCTATACTGGTACCAGGTTCAGACACATCTAAACATGTTTCATAAGGATTTTCGTTTCCTTTTTCTCTAACTTCTTTCCCATCTTTGACATTCTCATTAACTGGTGTGTGTATTTCTTCCACTACAACAGTTTCTTCAATGTATGGTTGAACATTTTCCTCAAAAAGTTTTTCATCATCATTAAATGAATTGGTCAAAGCAAAACCTTGAGCTACCATAGATACTTCATCATCCTCACTTTTATTAATAACTGTTGTAGTAGCCGTCAAAGCATGTATGTCTATACTTAAACAATCAGTTCCTGAAGGTTCTGTATCACATTTATGTACAATTTGCTCACTTGAACCTGCATCATTCTCATCTTCCACTTTTAAATTTAAATCTTCTATTACTATATCATCATAAACTATTTTATTTACACTGGAACTTTCAGGCAAAACATTTACATCTTGTGTCTTTTCTTTTAATATATCATTATGTATATTATTGTCAGCCTTTTTACTGATATCTCGAGACCATTCATCATGTATACTGGTTGAAGTAGAAGTAGGATAAATATAATCAGAATATGTTCCATAGTTGTAATCATTACTGTCATCTTCGTCATCCTGTGATACTGAAAATGATAACTTCATTATCACATACATGAAAATCTCAACTACATGTAAAAAGTATCTAAACACAATTCCTCATATATTACAAAAACTATACATTACCTACAAAGTGTACTTCCTCAAATATTTTACTATTTATTAATTACTTCTAAATAATCATCAAGGAAAGTAACTTAATGAAAAATTCTCAGGTACAAAAAACAGTAATAAAGACAAAACAAATGTTTTAAGTACAAACATGTTTTTTTTTTACTTTTAAGTGATCTGTAGCAACCTATTTCACAACAGTAAAATAACAACTGGAAGGTTATTTATTAGACAATACACACTAGTATGTTATATATTTGGTGTGCTATTATAAAGTGTTTCTTAAACAAAGAGAAACAATGAGTTGTGAAGGTCTTAAAACCACCAGATAGAGTTGCAATATTTGGTGTTTGATTACAATCACAAAATGTCACACAACTTACAATTGTAGTGTATATCAAAGTCTTCGGTGTCCCTGTCGTCCTCACACTGATCGGGCGGCGGAGGAGTATTGCAAACGAGTGGAGGAATCGACATTCTTCAAAAACACGGATAATCTCTTCGTAAAATTAGTACATGCATCGACTATCTCAGCACTTTAAAACACATGTGGGCGCCTTTGCTATAGATATGGATTCACCTCTAATATAATTACATGCTATTAAACACGACTTTAAAGCTTAGACAGCTGTTCATATTAATTGACAAAATTTCTTTTTACCACAAACGACGACGACCACGGCTGACAATGCGACAGCTGTCATGTCACATTTGTAACCAAATGTTGCTAGTACAACAATTGGTGATAAGATCAGTAACGCATAATAAATAAATAAATAATAATCGACCCATTTATCATTCCACTGTTGGAATATGGGTCTCCTCTCGTATTTAGAGGGTTAAGGCCATTAATCTGCCACGCTAGCCAAGTGCGGGTTGGCAGACTTCACACACCTTAGAAATATTACTTTTTTTTATAAATGTAAGGTGTGCAGGTTTCCTATGATATTTTAAAATGCACTTTTTGTAAAGAGGTGCCCGCCATGGATATGAACCCAGCACCCCCGGATTAAGAGGCTGTTTCTTAACCACTAGGCTATCACTGCTAACAAAAAGTAACGCATACATTGGACTAAATCTTGACACAAAAAGATAAAACAATTATAATTAAACTTATTTGTAACGAGTTCAATATAATTGTCATTGCTATCGTCACCAACCTATCTTATACCAGTGCTGGACATAGGCCTCACCCTATGAGCGCCGTCACGCCCTGTCTTTGGCTTGTCGCATCCAGGTTCTGCCTGTAGCCTTTCGTAGGTCGTCATTTCATCGAACCGGAATAAGACGTGTGTCATTTGGGAATTCTCCTGCACACCTAAAACATTGTTAATTACATTATTAACAATTATAATTAATTGCAATAAATTTTATGTGATCGTCTGTCGTGGGTCTATCATAACTGTATGGATGGGCTACCTTTGCTATAAAAAAAAACAAATCGTGTTTCGTCGGCCTAGGTGCTGTCGGCTTTTGCATGTATCTTTTAGTTTTTTACGTTTAGTTAATGATTTGTTTAATTCTAGATTTTTATGGTGTTATTGAAGGATCTACAAAAGCAACGATCGTCAACACGCACGGCGTCGATTATTCACCAGTGAGAATTTTAATAAAACTCGTTCCTTCCCTATTTCTTATTGGAGTATAGCTAAACTGGTTCTATGATCTTAGTTTAGATTCTTCTCTTGCCCATTTCCTTTCAAATTGTTTTAATTTGTTGTAATGTTCTACGTACGCGGTGATTTTGGAACTCGGCGTTTGGGCAGTGATAGTTCTGTCAATAACCTTTGACATGTGTCATTTGCTTACGTGTCAGCTTTCCTATTGACCGAGCTGATACCATATTTTTTCTGCAATACCGAAGTAGCTGCCGGATAATTAATTTAGCAATAACTGTGGCCATCGGTATGTATTAAGAGTGCGAGTTTCCACCGCAGTACGCAGATGTTACGCGATAGAACAAAAATGCAAGTTACCGTGTGTTCCGTAGATATCGGGAAATAGTTAAATTTTTATATTCTATGTACACGATTTTTAGTGATACTTAACGAAAGTTGAATACTAAATTTCCAAGAAACGTTTCCGAAAGTAATGAACGTGAAATATTTTAAATTTATTCGCAAGTTTTCCTTAATTTTTAGCACGGTTGTTTAAACGTGTTTTTTCATGTGATTTTCCATTAAGATTTTTTAATTTTCAGTAGATAAGCATATGCGGCAGGTCCAATGGAACTGCAAGCATTGCTAGTGCTCTGTGGAGTGGGGGTCGCTGGGTTTGCAGTGATCCTGCTCATGGGATTGTTCTCTGCATCTGGCACCAGCTATGAAGAAGCAATAGCCCAGCAACGTCGGGCAACTACAGAACTTCTTGCTCTCGCTGATAACAAGAGCAAAACCAAAAAGACAAATAAAAAAGCCAACAAGAAGGTAATACTGATATAAAAAGTTTGATAGTCTTTACATTGCTTTTGACAGGAAATCCATACATGAAACATGTAAATGACATTTTATAATGCATTTTGTGGGTAGAAGTTCAATAAGTGGTTTTACTTGTATTGTTTCTGTATTTTGCAGTTAAGCATGAATTATTAAAAAAATTTGTTTAATATCAGCTACATTCTTATAATCATGTTATTTAAAAAAAGTTTCTCAAGAATTGATAAAGCAAATAATAAAAAAATATCTTAATTATATTTGGCTCCTTAATATTGTTTTCAAAAAGCTGTCTGATAATTTTTATGTAAATTGCCCTATTTCTATTTTTATTCCTTTAAGCTTTGTCAAATATGCTACTCAAATAATAAGAGGCACCAATTTTCCTAAAAGTCACATGTGTCCATGTGTGCATGTGATTAATATCCAATTATATTTAATAATATCAACATCTCTCTTGATCAAACCAGCATATTTTCACCATTATTTAGTTGTTAGTTTTATTCCTCATATAACCAAAGATTGTCTGTATAGAAGAGTTAAATGTTGGTTAAATGTACATGGTACAGTTACAAATAGCGTTCTCATTTGATCAAATTATTTATCTCAACATATTATTTCTTGTATAATTACATATATTTACATATTATAAACATTATAATGTTCTGTAGTTATAACATGGAACACATGAGATATCACTTATACAATCCTAGCAACTGTTATTATACTCAATTCATCATCATCATCATCATCATCAGAATATTCCTATGCACTGCTGGACACAGGACTCTCCAATAGAACAGCATTTCATATTCAAGTGTAATTTCAATAATAGCTATCTCTCAGCTCAACATCAGCAGTCAAAACAGGCTAACACTATAATTGTCATTTGTCATCTATAGGATTTCTTAATATTGTGGTCTATTTTAATAGTTGAATTGAACTTAACAAGAAAAAAGTCAGCCTTAAGTGAAATATATTCATATTTATAATGACAGATATATTTTCCCACCAATCAGTCATTAGTAAGACCTATTAATATTATCTTAAGAAATCTGCCCTTGATATCTAATTAATTTGTAACATATCAAGTTTGCTAAATCATGTGATTTCATATTAATATACAATAGGAAAGATTTGTTTGTTTATTTATCCTTTGCTGTTGCTGACATAGGGCAGATTTAATGCTATTTGCGATTTTTTACCAGTCGTTAAACGAGGTGCCAATGGAAACTTGGTAGTTTTATCAGTAAATACATTTTGAATTATTAATTTGGTTTTTATTATTTAATTACATAAATAAAATGACAGTTAGCTAAAAAGGAGAAGAACAAGGACAATGCTGCAGCAGCTACAGCCAGTGAGCCGGAGAGTGAGGCGCCAGCGGAGAGTGGAGTGGAAGATGAGTCAGCACCAGTTACCAAGCCTCATGTGGAGTTCAGCCAAGCGGTTGTTGTTGATGTGGCAACTGACACTGCTCTGAATATCAAGGTAAATACATGCTTACAATCAGTATTCCCAAGGTGAATTAACTTCAGGATATACCTGGAACATTGGTGCTTAGATATTCTGGTGACAATGGCAAAATGCATACATTTTTGATAAGTATATATTTCTCATTTGCTTCTCATTCAAATGCATGTCCATTATAATTACAAAAAATGTAGATATCTTTTATACTCTCTACTTGTTTTCCATTCTTTAAATCTACACAAGTTATATACTTCTTGTAGACCATTTCAGTATTTAAATGTCTTTTTAAATTTCTAGAAAGCATTAGAAGTATCGTATACACATTTTTAAAGTTTTTTTTTTTAAATTATATTAATGTGCGAAATGACTGTATTGTTTTACTGTTACTTAAAACATATTAAAAGTTGTCATAGAATTGTATAAATTTAATTAAATAATGTATAACCAATTTGTGTGACAATTTCACAACCTTTCAAGCAAGTGAAAGGTATTTTTTTATTGTAAATGAAACATTTAATTGCCCATTGCAATTGTTTCACTAGAATTATCAACTGCCACAAAGCAATAAGAGATATATGAAGTAGTGTACAGTGTACTGTTATATATTTATTTATAAAATTTTCAATTGTATATGTTATATTCAATTGTATAAGTTGTAGACATTTACACAGGTGTAATGTACACTTGGTATGAATTATGACGTAAATGGCTTGTCGGTGTAGATTTATCAAAATGGCTTTAAAATTTGTTTTGGATATGGCGATGTTATAAGGACATAGGCTAATTTGGGGAGGCCTATGTCCAGCAGTGGACTAAGAAAGGCTGGTGATGGTGATGATGTTAAAAGGGAGATGATTATCAACGTTATTATTTAGATCACATTTGTATTGGCAATGGATCTACAAAATTGGACACGTTTTTGATTAAAATGACATCTTATAACCATTATTATTATATGGTCACACCAGGTCTCTTATAGTGCAGAATTAATGAATAGATGTGATTTGTTAACAAATGATATGCAATTTGCCGGGTTAAATTGATTCAAGGTTTTTGTTTCTCTGAAAGCATTCTCATAATCCTTTCCCTCTCTCTCCCTTTCTCTCAAAAACCATTCAAATAGCTCTTTAATGTAACAGAATTTCCAGTAATTAAATTTAAATTAACATTATAATTTAAAGTTAAAGAATAATTTTAAGTCAACAATATGATTGTTCGTAATATTATAACCATTTATTAATTCAATATTAAACAATAACTCAATGATATAAAGGAGAATGCTTACAACGTATCCACAGTTCTCTTTCTGTTTCACACAAGTGACATTGTATAATCAAAAGTCACCAGAAATCTTTGTCAAACATCTCTATGAGGTCAGAGAATCGTTGCTCCCTCAGATAAGAAATGCAAATACAAACTTGCCGTGATAAAGATTTTAGTACTCATTACCTCATACTATGATATGGCAATGCTCAATATTATAAATATGATTACAAAAAAAAACAAAGAATTAATGAATTAATTAAAACTGCAGAGCAGTATTTCAATTCATTCTTGGAAATAGAGGTAATATTATTTAAGAGCAGTTGTTTGTCTTTCTTGGGTACAAAAGCCCTCTTATCAAGTTCCACTCTATTTTTACTGCAAACAGTCACATCAGGTCCCTCACAGGATAGCTGGATAGCATCTTTTTTACGCTTATAAAAGTAAATCCTATAGCTAACATAAAACTGTTTATGGTTATATTGAAATATTTAATTATAAATTTTTTCATAATGTATACTAAAATACCCAGCAAAATGCATAATTGTGTCCTTATCGAAAAACATTAAAAAATAACTAAACATATGATGTCAATGTTGTTGCGATGCAGATAATAATTTATTGTTTCGTCACAATGTTTGTCAGCTGATAATAAATATGCATAATTGTGAAGACGTTATGGATCCGTACGCCACCGTTCGGTCAAGAGAACATTCTGGTGGAGCTATTGCAAACAAAGTGTATAATGTAGAAAGTACAAACCAATTTGGTTCTTATTAACGCTAAAAGCGTGTGTGTATGGGTCAAATTTGAATGCGTGAAAAGTGGTTAACAAGTCGTAAAAAATGCACGATGTTCGATTTGTGCGATAATCGTGTGATATGTCAACTGTCTTTGAAGGTCAATGGCGACGAGGCTCGTGTCAAGTTCATTTGCCCTTGAAAACACTTGCGAGTTCGTTTAAAAATCATGCAAGAAATAAAATGGTATATCACTAATGGAACACGTTTTTGAAATATTCGATCCTTTTTCCGATGATATATAGGTACATATATGAATATTCAATTGATGATTATTTTGATAAATATTCACTTATATAAGTAGCTAAATATTCACCAGTAACAATTAAATATACTGCTATTATATTATCTAAATATTCATTCAAATTAAAAACAAATATATTTTTTTATTATATCATCTAAATATTCACCAGTAATAATGAAATATACTCATATTATGTTAATACATTTAAATTAATACGTTGTTATAACCGTAGAATAACCTCAACCACATATTTTATCAAAGACGATAAAATTAATTGTAACTGTAACATTTCAATTTTCCATTGCATTTAGAAATACGTAGTATTACATCTTAGTGTACATCGGATGAAAGTTAAGTTCGGGTCAGTTCGTAAAGCAAGTTCCGTTACTCTTGTGTACAGATACGAAAGCGCGGGAAAGATCCGAAAGTAAAGCCGATATTGTTAAATAAAGAGGATCCGAGTTGCGTTAGCGATCCGAGCGCGCTGCCCTCGCCGTCCGAGACCGCTGTGTCCAACCATTTCGAAGAGATGCAACCGAAGGACGAGTTCGAGTTGTTGCACTCAACACTTGTCGGTGAAAAAGTGAGTTACCATGCCGCCAAGCCGCCATCTTACATGTGACCGTGATCTTCAAACAAATAAATCTAACGTCTAACTCCATAATGTTACATGGACGCGCTCGTGTATTTAATGATTAATGTAGTTTGTAACCATTAAAACGTGATCAGTAGTGTATGTACAGTAACATGCAGTTTCCTAAATGTATTAATGACACATACAATCGATTAGTGATTGCATGCAGGACTGTATTTTCATTATTCGCTTGTATCGTTATTGTATGCTTGGCTGATATTTAAAACACAGTTTTCCACTTAATTTTTATATGGTAACACTCATTTCAGTGTTTCAAAAGCTAAGAAAATTTCACTTGTTCCTTGATCATTTTATACTGGCCATAATTTGCTCGCTGCTTTACTGGGTGTAAGGAAAAAAAAATTGGTTTTTTTTTCGAATTCAAATTTAACGTTCCTTTTTCCTAAATGTCTTTTAACAAAATGTATACTATTTTTTTCGTCCTTATAACTTGTTTCTCTAGTGAATGCTACATTTGTTATGAGAAATAGACGGATTTTTTTAAAATAAATCCCAAAGAATCCTCTATTCATTTGAAATCAGTATATACTTATTGAATACTATATAAATCGCATCAGCGGTTTCAACGTGAAAACAGAACGAACTGACAGACAAACTAACAATCACACATATGATTTCTCTTTGAATGTAACAAACATTGGACATAACAAGTTTCATAAATTTGTTTCATTTTAGTTAAAGCAGACCTCAGCACGTTCGTTAATAACATAAGTACATTTTAGCAACATCACATTCAAAATATAATTAATTACTTTCAATACTGACTCTCTTGTTTAATGAACAGTCAGGAGAGAAGAAAGAGGAAATGATTGAGAAGAAAGAAACTAAAGCAGTTAAGTCAGCTAAGGGTGGCAAGGCGCCCGCGAAGCAACCTACCCCGGAGCCGGTGAAGGACGAGGGATCACGAGAAAGATCAAACAATGCAGAGCCACCTAAGGAACAACGCAAAGGTAGTATTATAATAAAAATAACTATTACTATTACATCATTACAACAGGTATCTTACGGGGTAGGTGAGAGCACCAAGCGCCAAAAATCTGTATCCTTACAAACTTGCCCTGTTTCTTTCCTGTTAATTGTTTTTGTATAATGTTGGTGCCGTAAATGAACTAAATGTTTCTGTGTACTTTAAACGAAAAATCTAAGTAAATAAAATAAATAGCGTCGATAAATAACTCTTATTATAAATGGACTAGTTGTGCCCCGCGGTTTCACCCGCGTTCATTAGAGAAAAATCTATTAAAAAATTATTTTAAGAACATCACGCTATGATCACCAAGAGTAAATATAGTAAATTATTTTGGCTATAATGGCTTACACATAAGATATAGATATATACTGTGGCGGGCTTTTTTGTAG
>DWJK01001692.1:0-16279 GCA_018248815.1 Croniades pieria auraria
CCAGCAAGCCGGCGTCTATAGTTCCGCCGAGCTCGAGCGGTGTACAAGAAAATGTAACGCCACTATTAAATAACAAGACAATATATTGTCCATAGTGTGGCAAACGCACACGACACGCTTCTTGGACAGACCATAGTAATAAATGTAATTTAGTGTTCTGCCCTTTTTTGTGCATCAGAAATCAATGTTACGATTTTGTCCGATGATACTGTGTAAGGTAAACTGACGTATATCAACTGATTAATTGAAAGCTGGTACCGGTGTTAACGTATCAACTTTTTCCTTAAGGGTTAACGTTTCATAACGTCAGGGGTTCATTCAAATATTATTTCAATTCGTTTTCTGTTACTAACAATCCTATTCCTGCAGTCCCGTTACCGACGCATACCAAGAATCCCATTAACAACTAATCTAAATTGACTATAATAGTTCTACCGCACAATCCTGTTCGCACTTGTTTAAAAATGTCCATAATCGGCAGCCACTGATGTCTGACAAGCGATTACAAACTATTAAAAAATTTAGGAATCACCCGAAGCGTTAGAACAAAAAAAATCACTTTTACATAAATATATGGACTTAGATTATGCAGATTCTCAAAAAGGTACAGAACCATTATATTACTACCAACAGAATTATTGTTATTATTAGTGTCATTCTATGGTAACTCAAGGTTCACTACGGGGTAGGCAGATATAACCAACTACCAAATGCATCTTTGCAAACCTGATTTGCTTCTTCTACAGTCCGTTTTCCTGACGTAGCAATTAAATCGACTGAAAGATAAACTGTATAAATCTCTTGGTCACACGTCATATCGTGACATTCATTTGCGTCAAGACGCAAATATGGCATCAAATGATTAGTGGAACAACTCAGGTATAGAGGAAATTTATGTCCCGGTTTAAGAGCCCCACTTACTGCCCTGCTGCTTCCTGCCTGCCGTAATAAATCGGGAAAGCGTTGGAATTATGGGAAATAGTCATTTTTAGTGCGAATTTTCGTCCGATTACGCTAATAAGGCTGTCTGAACGTAGGTTCGCCTTTATAACTACATAGTCACTTTGATCCCGCATTCATGTACCTACATTTTCTCAGAAATGTAACCATGATTTTCTCTTTAAGTGTTATTACTAAACTTAAAGAAAAACACAATTTTTGGAATCAAAGGAGAAGATACTTATTCCTTGTTGTCGGACGATGGGTGAAAATACATTTACTAGTGTGTAGTTGAAAACATGAAAACCTAAAATAAAAATGAGTATATAAGCTTATGTATAAGCCGCTGCCGATGATCTAGACAATTTTTTTTCTATACCTGGACCACAATGAGGCAAGAAGCACCTTTTTCCCTATTCTTTTCTTCCCAGTGACGTATTTTTTATGATGACATTATAAAGGATCTAGAAAGCGCCCTTTGTTAAAATATGAGTAGCAATTGTAAAATTAAAACTGATCTCATTGTGTCGCAGAAGACGAAGTAACCTACCCGTAACTCAATAAGCCTTTAGCGAACACATTGTCGAGTACACGAGTGTTGTTTATTCGCTTCGTTGTTATTATTGTGAAGGTATGAGGTAGGCAGAAAGTACAGAAGCACATATCTGACGTGCTTTCTCTATATTTATCGCTCTCTACACGTACACACGCCGGTTTCAAAGACTTCTATCTTCCTCATCAGCCAGTAAGTTCCTATACGTTCTAGTTAGGTATTTTTTTTAGTTACACTTTCCGTTATTCGCTATTGTCCTCAGTTGTAAAAATTTGCCTCAAAGTCACATACAAAAAAATATATATTTTACCTGAAACTTAACCATGACTTCGGTGGGACAAACGAAAACAATGGACATAAACAAATGATTGCTATTATGTATATCGTTTGATATTAATATTTTTAATCGCGGTTTTATTCAACGAAATTGCAGTTGGAGAGATCTTATTAATGAACGTCCCGGGGTCCTTTGTCCGGCGCCGGAGCATTTCCTGCACAATCGCCCTGACACGAAGTAATTAGAGAGAAAAATTCGTTACCCCGACGTCTAGTACCGCGTTTAACTATTGCGGTTGGACGTCTTGTTAAAAAATCGCCCGAAGCTACAACTACAACGTTTCAAACTATTGAACTGAATAATTTCCGTTAAAACTGAAACTCTACTTGACCTTGCGCTTTACTTAGCCTTCTATTTCATTACTCGTGGAATCTATGACATTTCTGTAATAATACACTTTTATTATTATAAGTCTAATGAGATAATGGAAACGGAATATCGTTCAAAATCGTCGAATTTATCATCGTTTATCAACTTATATATGTATATTAGCTTATGCAGGAATATATACCTACACTTTATATTATTTTATTAGTATGTTTTAGTGATGATGTTTATTTTTATTAGTATTTAATTTCATAGCGTTGTTGTTGACGCCTACCACATACGTATCTACTCTCATTATCAGCCTGTATTCACTGTTAGAAAATGCTTCTAGGCATTAAGTCCACAAAGGACTTTTTAATTAAGTCTAGCGATAAGTAAAACAAAATGGAAAATTAATAAAAGTAAAATGTGATTGGCATACGAAATCAGATTCAAATAAAAACTGAATGTCTACATAAAGTCGGTTACGAACACAATCTTTGACGCCTTGAACGCCTCTCGGTGCATGCGTGTACCATAGATACAATGTAAATAATACAATAATAATGGAAATAGACATAAAATATAAATGTAAGCAATGCAATGCTACTTAGAAACAGACAAAAGTGCAGCGGTGGATCTTACATATTCAGAAACCTGATTTATTAACTTACAAAGATTTTGCTTTTTAACGTCTATTTTTCTCTAACAATTAGGCCCATTACAAATTTAATAAATCAACACGATATCAACATAAGTACTTAACAATGGACACTCAATTTATCCTATACAATACAAATTTGAATGTCATATGCATTGGTTAATAACTCCTATTAAACTACTCTCCATTATATAACTGCACCTAATTAATTATTGTTAATCATGTTGGGAATATAATGATACCATGTTTCTAATTGAAAGAGCATTCGATTCGTGTACTAATTAGTATCAAAATTGTTAACATAAATTTATACAAGAGACTTTAAAAATAAGTACTTGTCATAATATAAACCGCGCGAATATTTTTGGTTACCTGTAATTTCAATATGCTCAATGTTAAAAAAGAATCTATGTACTTGAAATAACACATACCTGCACAGATATGTACGTGATAAATATCGAGTATCTGTTTAGAAAGGGGCTAGGAAACATATGACTATGAAATTATGATTGTTTATTTTCTTTTATCAGTGCAATCATAATAATTAAAAACTCCCACGGTCTTTTTATATTCTACTATCTTATTGCAACAATTTTTGTAATATTTCCTATTTTAATGAATGAAGCAATATCTATTTATACTTTTATGTTGTAATAGGAAAGAGAGTTCCATTTGAAAGTGACATAATAACATACAATACTACGGATTGCACGACGATACCGTTATTTGTAAATATACTCATAACTCATAAGAATTAAATCGTTGCCGAAAATATAAAGATATGTAGAGACATAAAATATTACGTAAATGTAGAGTTACGCAGATGTATAGAGACAAATATAAACTAATATAGAATGTAGAGATATACACAAATGTAGTTATATTAAATTTGAAAATTATACAGCGTCGGTGCGCTATCACTGAGAAGATTATAACAATAAGTAGAGTCTATTCTACAAATAGTAAACGACTAGTTTTTTACACTGTACACGCTAGTCTATGGACGTTCCGGTTCGTAAGCTAGCGCGATGACCTTATATTATTAATGTGCAGGCCCAATAAGGAGAACATAGCGTATTTCGGCACAACAGTGTAATAAAAAGGGAATAAAATAGTTTTAACAAAGTCACCAATCTCGGACGGTAGAGTCGCCTACACAGTATTTTATTCATTGATCTCCAGACACTCAATTAAAATATTATACATCCCAATAATTCAAGCCATTAATCAAAATATTTTAATCTAGGCTACTGTTAATCCAACAAGAAATCATTTATGGGAAACGTTTCTTATAAACAAATTATTGGGTCAATCAATTTGTTTCAAAATGTTTAATACACTCTTTTGTAACTGACAAACATTTTGAAAAAAATAGTTTTTATCTTTATTGTAACTAAAACTAAACACTAACTGCTAACAAAGAAGCAAGAAACTAACGAATTTGATGTTCTATTCAATTTCATGTAATAGCTTTGTACCGACTTTAGTTCCGTTAGTTGGGAATTTTTTTTAATTCTCTTTCCTAGATTACCTATAATACAATACTTATAGTATTAGAAAAGTAAAGTATTTGCCTCTCTCCCTGTAAAGATTGATGTCTCTACATGCACCGGATTGGCTAGAACAAATCGCCTCCGCTGATGTTTTACGCTGTTAATTTAAAAGTCTCAAAAACTCTCAATAGTGCGATGACGTAGCGCGGGCCCCTCGCGGTTCACAGAGATGTGATGATGACTTTAAAATGACATGTATTATTAGAAGTTGAACAACCCGGTATCCCAATTCTTTCTTGACATTTTTAATGGGAATATTTGGAAATAGTTTTGTTACCGTAATTTGCCTTAAAAATTAAAGGCGGCGATGCGTTTAGTTGTCTAGTAGGTAATATATTTGATAAATCTGTTGAACTCTATTAGTTTTGGTGGCGTGTTTTTACACAGGCCTTGTGCGATTGGTTATGAGTTGAATTAAACTTAAGTAAACTACAATCAGATCGTTCTTTTTTCCGTATAAAAATTTACTTTTTAGTACTGATTCACGGTCTTACATTAGAAAACATTATGCTGTCATAATAACGTAAGAATTGGTGAAAATCGAAAATTTTACATAATAGAGTGAAATCCAACTACATAGTTACATGCAATTGTCTTTTTCTGTTGTTAATTGATTATTGACTTGGAAATAGCACATTTGTTGGACGTTTGAATGTAATTAAACGCATAGTTGTTCGCTTGTCTTGTAGAATACCGTTTCACGCGGTCGCGCAGTCGACTTTCCAACGAAATTGTGGTGAAACTGATATAATGACGAGCGAGCCACGCTATGTTCGCTCGGTGGATGAGAGCCGTGATTTCTATTCCATACAAACGAACTGTTTGCAAAACTCTGTCTATGCAACAGTCACGTCAGTTCTGCTATTAATTTGACAACGATTTTAAGATAGGACAAGAATCAGAGATGTGGATTTCGACCAATTTTTAAAGTGAAAACACTTTTACATAAAAACTCTTATACATTTGGATTTCTTACTAGATTTTAACATATTGTTACGCTTTTAAACATACCGTTACATTTTCTATATTTTATAATATGCACACTACATTTGCCTCTAATATTGTATTAACTGATTCATTAATTTACATGAAGAAAATGTAGCAAATTTCGAGACAATTTTTATTCAACCGGACTCTTCAAAATATAATACATGTGCATGGTGGTGACGTACATCAACTTTGCAATTGTTTTGCTGCGACTTGTATTAAAATAATAAACTATCAACGTTATCGGTCTAATGCGGGCCATCCATTAAAATAAATTAAACAAATTGCATTTATAAAGTATAACATTTTTATACATCTAGTTTAATTAGATATATGTACCTATCTTAGCGACGAATTAAGAAGATGTTAATTAAATGCTTATTTAAATGACTAGAAAGGGTGGATCGCGAAGACTATAACAAGTAATAACTCCTCATATTTCATCTATGTAGTTTTTTAATTCCGACACTGAACTTCGCAAACATCTAAACATATTTATAAAATACTTCACGAATTTAGACATATAATATATTATAAAAAATATATGCGTGAAATTCGAAATTCAAGATGTAATTTGTATGAAATTAGCCTCATATTCTGCACTTTAATTATGTCTAAGCGGAAGGAAACAAAAACAAGTTTTTTTAAGTGGTTTTAATAGCTTAAGTGCTGGTGTTTTAATCATCCCGTTACAAACTGCTAAGTTTCGGTACATACAGACACATATATGTATGTATATATACACAATTTTGCATGGTAATGGCTCTAGAATTATTTGCCGACCGTTACCTCGTCGCGACTTCGAATATTCTCAATGAACGTGACAGAAATTCTTAACTATTTTATGCAAATTAATTGCAATATTTATTTCCATCGGTTAGGCATCGGTCTTCCGAACGCGCAGTGCTGACAAATAAACCTTTGAAGTGTTGTGGAAGTTATCGTCATAAGTGTGTTTTTATTATTAATATCTATGTACGAAAGAGATAAAAGGTATTACGTTGAGTAAACTTTATGTTAACGAGTTACTCACTGTACAAGTGTTGTTTGAACAATTTTTAACGTTTCATTATAAGATGTTCAAGGAGATAAAATGCGTCAAAAGTTACCGAATCAAATCCGCCATTGATGTCGCGGTAAGAGAAAGTTAGATTTGTGAGTAAATAAGTATGAAAATAATATAAACACACTACCTTTGACGGAAGGTCTTAATGAGAAAAGTTTGATGCGACTTCCATTTTGACTCAAACTTCTGTCATCAGCGTTTACTTTCATGGTGGGGGTGCGACCAGTGTTGAAGGTACGTTGGAAATAAGATAAAAATCTCACTGAAATAATAAATGTCAATTCATTTATCGTCGGCCACAGTTCTCCTCGATTTCTGTTGTAACATCTCCGCCCGCTGCATTTCCAATCGTGTTAAAAGTTTTCATTGCCAGCGCTTTCGGATGCGACAGTCCAAATTCAATTGTTTTCTTTTCAGTACGAAATACGACAACTAGTTTCATGAACTGTACGCAATATGTACAGTTCATTTTTTTGTAGTTATTGTTGCAAATTTCCAGTTTATATTTATGATGCTAACTTTTTCAAAGTCATTTCTCTCAGAAGATAAAGCAAGGGTGATTGGTTAAAAGCAAATACGTCCCAAATAATGATGGTATGAGTTGTTGGAACTCGTTTAGCAATGCAGCGGAATTAGGGGTGGCTCACACGCTGAACAGATTTAACTAGGTAATTAAAACTAGGCCAATTAATTTCAATACCCACATGAGATCAATATACTCAAAGTTAAGGGCATGGTTGAATCGTTAATACGCTTAACTTATACGTGCGAAGTTCGAACTTCCCAATAGTTACGTACGATCAAAGTTAGTCGAGCGGGGACACTTTAGCGCGCAGTATATTTATGAATGAGTGTATTAAACTACATTTAGTTATTTAGCCCGACCGAGTGTCTGTCGGGCCGTTTACCGTACGATAAAACGATAGCATCTCTGAACATTAGGCATGAGAAAGTTGTTATCAGATGTGTTTGTTCATAACTTCATTATCGCGGCGCTCTTCACAAAGTTGCCGGGCGAGGGCGAGCATATCGGCGGGAAATATAGTGCTGACTTACCATGTTAGAGAGCACCAGACGTTGATGTTTAGCAACTGGGGGGTCTAAGGTTTGGAACGGGATGGCGAGCGGCAACGGGAGTTGCAAGGGCAGCGGTTGTGGATGTTGCAGGATCACAGGTGGACAGCAGCCACACGGCGTCGCGTAGGTCACGCACCCAAGCTGCGGCGGGAACAGCGTGAAGGCGGCCTCCCGGAGGCCTCTCCCGCGTTTCTTCTACGACCGCATTCGCGGCCGACCAGAAGTTTTGACGGCCACGCGAGTCGCCGTCTATAGGAGCTCGAGTCTACGGACGACCCCGACGCTCGACCGAAATGAACCGGTAAAAAATTTGAAACTCGTAAACAAAGTTGGGAAGCGCGGTACTCGAAGTCGAGTCGACGTCCGCGGTACGGGGAAGGGCCGGATCGCGGTCGGGAGCGGGAAACTGAGCGATCGGGAGAAGCGAGAAACGACGCACAGGGCTCGCGAGAGTGTGGTGAAAGTAGCGGCGTGCACGGAGCACAAGTCGCCAGGCCGGCGTTTGGCGGTGGACTGAACGGCGCGGCAGGTGCGCGAGGCGCGCGGAGGGCGTAGGGGCGGGCCTACCTGACTCACCTGGGCGCTTGCGCCGCACTCGCTCAGCCTCCGGCCGCTCTGCCTCTGCACCACCTCGCTCTCCGCTAATCTTTGATACACCAGTGCATAACCTATTCCCATTCACACCTGAAGCTACTTTCTACAAACAATCTTGATGCATGAAAAATCATTATTATCTCGCCGTTTTACAGAATAACATTGCCTACTTCTCATGGTATAGCGGATTAAGTTATTATTACTTTGAAAGACATTACATTTCAATTAAAACATCAAAACAATTTAAATGTTTGTAAATCATAGCCAAGTTTTTACATAGACCAAGCAAATCAAAATTGAAAATTATTAAGAATATAAATTTTATTAGACATATCTTACCAAAGTTATATAAAAACAATAAATATAAAAATAATCTTCAGCAGAAAGTAAGACTACACTTCAATTTCACGAAATAAAAAGTAAACGAGTGGTTCAGAAAAATACAATTGACGTTTGAGATCGGTCTCGTTAGAGGACATCGTAGAAAGCTTCCAGTAAGCTTATTGTATACGCTTAAAACTTTAAGCGCCTTTTAACGTCGTGCACTATTTGTGTTTGAAAGGACACACGGAGCGCACGCATTTATGATGTTTTCGATACAACAATTGCAATCTCAATTGAAAACTGAAAGGTTTCAGATACAATTTATTTTTAAACAGTTCATTTTGTATCGTCTCCCTACAGGTTATTGAATTGTTACCGCTTAAGAACACAAATACTGGTTTCAAACTTTAAACAACATCGTTTATCTCTCTTTCGCAATTACTGTACTTGTAGAGATTTCTTATAAAAAAAAATTTTTTTCACGTAAATGTTTAAAAAAATTGTGTGTAAGGTTTTTTTTCATATAGGCATTGATAATTAAATGATGACCATTCTTATTCAATAAAAGTAAATAACACGAGAAAAATGTAAAAAGAAAATATCAAAAACAAGACAAAATTTTCTAACACATCCAAATTTCAAAAAACCCTACAAATAATCAATAGTAAATCTGTGAATACAAGGTTTCTTTTGGTATTATAATGAAATAAAGTTTTCATTGTTATTTAATATCGAAGTTATAAAATATATAATATAAATTTATATAACTAATAAAAACTAATAACTAATAAAAAATCACAAGATGTTACGGAAACGTAACATCACGCCTGTAATCCCCGAAGTGGTAGGCATAAAAGTGTAATACAACTCCCACGTTTCACCAGTTAAGTTTACGTCTCATGAAATAGGTGGTAAGCCTATTATCATACATCGGGCACAGATCCAGACTTCAAGACACTACAAGAAATTCTAAATTAGAAAAATCCGATAGTACCCGACCCGGGATTTGAATCCAAGACCTCCCGATCAGCAGTCGTGCTTGCAACCATTCGAACAACGAGGCAGTCAAGATGTTACAAGCCCTACCTACTAATAACCACGTTGACATTTGGCAAAGAAAAACCAACGTATTGAACGTATCCGGTAAGCAGTCGTTCGAGAGACTTTGGCAAGGATATAATGTTAAGGATAGGACTAAAAACGAACTGGCTATTTACATTAAACATACCAAGGAAATGATATATCACTCCATCGAGACAGATTTGTCTTCATACGAAAGCTCTTGTTAATGCTTCTTATATTTTAAAAATTGTCTTCAGGGAAAAATCGGTTACTCTCCATAATAATATTATTGTGATAAACCTCCCAAGTCAAATTGGAAAGTTAAACGTTTTATTGGTAATGACAGATCCCTGCGAGTTCCACTACTGCCATTGTTTGTAGTAAATTCCTTATTATTGAATATTCCAATTCAGTAAAGTGCAAAGTAGCTGGCAGGGGTTGGATACGAAGAGCTGAATATCGAGCTCAGGGGCGTGCCATTTGGCAGGCCTAAGTCCAGCAGTGGAAGGGAGTATAGTATTTGGGAGTATAGAAGGGCTCATAATGATGATGATGATGACATCTTAGTAAATGTCACTCGTATTGGCCAAAACAGAAGATTTTTATTCAGTTTTGTTTTTTTTGATTATACAAGAGCTTCTCCACGGAGTGATTAGACATAATAGACGATGATAAGTTGTGACTGGCGAAATAGCTACGAATACTTGTCAAACTTATTGAGCTGAATGAAGCGAGGTTCAACTTTATTTTAACAATTTATCAAAATGTTTGCATTTTTGTTATACGCATTAATTAGTATGAACAGAATGGCATACAAGAATGGCTGTCAATTTATTTTAAATGATAAGTTAAGGGATCTTATGTTGTTCTAAAGCAGGCTAGAGAATAAGAAATGTAAAATTTAAAAAGAGAAATAAGAACATTATGACAAGGATCTCTACCATTTTTAATTAGACTAGCATACCGCCCTTGATATTCTGTTGCAGTTGTTAGAATTATATAAACCGTAATAAAAAAGAAGAATGTATAAAAATCATATATGTATACCAAAACCGACGTGCCTGTATGAATACTGTGATGTCTTTAGAAGAAGCATTCAAGGATTTAAGACTAACTCAGTGCTTTCTACCTACCCCATAATGAACTTAGTGCGGCGACATAATAATACAGGACAGATTAACAAAGCCGTACTTTCAGTATAATCATTTGAAAAACAAATTCACTTTTCCCTTCTCTATCGAGATCTTCAATAAATACCGAAGTAACAAGGTAGCCTTTTTTCTTAGAATTTTTTATTCTCGTTAACTTACAATACCTACTAATCTAATTAGCGACGGGAGTTTTCTTTATAACATTATTGTATAACATCTATTCAGTAGTCATTATCAAAGCTATGCGTAGGCATATAATTTTCCTATTTTTTTTTAATGTTACGCTGAATTGATCTGTAAAGTTAAGCAACATTCAAAGCGGTCATTTCTTAGATGGGTGACTGCAGGTAGTAAATTTTGACTAACATTTCCGAGCTTATGAAGACAACTTAAACAGTTGATCCAATTAATTATCTTTAGATAAAAATCGTAAATCATAGTTAAATATTCAAGACGGTTTCAAATTATCCGTCAGATGGATTGGGCTGCCCAATTTGGGCACTAACCTGTAACTCTGCAGTTCTTATTGGCGTATATTTCAGGTTTGCTGCGCTTACGAAAAACAGAGCTGTCCAGCAATCGGATGTAAAAATGTACTCAGCGCTCCCGCTAACAATTCTTTAGTAATTATAAAATTACGTGTAAATATAAATCTTTTTGTCTTTGTGTAGAGGTAAACACAGAAAAATATTTCATCATTAGGGTATGTACGTATTATGGACTCTTGAGAAAAAATCGCGTTTAACAATGGTAAGATAAAATGTTTGATGATGTATTATGGCTGTTAAATAATTACTTACGACAATACGAAAAAGTTACAAAATGGCGGCGTCAGATAACATACGATACATGTAGAAACTATTATAGAAATACTAACAAACATGATGACATACATACATATGTATGTCATGATGTTTGTTAGAACATACATCATCATGTATGTTCTACATACAAATTTTATGTAGAACTAGGTTTGCGTTTGGATGCAATCCCACCTGATGGAAAGCGAGATGCAGCCTAGGATGTAACACGCTCGCCTAGAAAGTGCCTATTCACTCTTTTTTTGAACATCTCCAGGTTATACGAGTCGGAAAATATGGACGTCGGCAGAGAGTTCCACTCCTTCACAGTTCGTAGCAAAAACGATTTAGCGAATCACTTTGTTATTCCATATTAAGTAATTTGCATTACTTATAAAAATAGAAATAACGATTCTGACAAAGACGTTCTTAGTAGATTCAGGTTATAACTAACCTTCATCTACTAACAACGAAATTGTTCTGTTTGATCGCCCAGTGAAGATTCCGTTTTGGAAAACGAATTGCATTAATAATTTGTTGTGAAAACATTAAATAAAGCTACAACACAACAGAAAACCACTCTTAAATGTACACCGCAATTGGCATACAAAAATTGACAAATACACCAAAGGCGATCTCATTGCTTAAAACGATTTCTATCAAACAACCTTTGGGTAGATAACAAAAAGTACCATAGAGAAAGAGGGTAGAGTAGGGGCGTACATTAAACTGATTAATGTCCTAAACACAAGTACATGTGTAACATATCTTCAGAAATACGACATGCCAGCAACTATTTTCTATCAAATTATACTTTTGTTATATATTTATTATTCCTATAAATTACGCAATATTTGTTAAGAATAATAAAAACATATTTTTTATATTGAATATTTAACTTTAATGTACATTATATCCATATCAAATACGCGGTAATTTCAAAACAAAATCAAACAAATTTATATAAGAACAAACGCTCCGTAACACTGTTGTATCAATATATCTATTAATAGAGCCGAAAAATGCACATAACGCTAGTGAAATGTACAAAGCAATATGGGTTTTGAGTTAAATGTCAAATTGGGTACACGCACAGCGCAGCCCAACACGTTGACAGATTAAAACGAGGTCTGAAAGTTGAAAAACTCGATCCAATGTCAGAACAACTTCGCCTGTGGAGGTTCAGGGGTATTTGTAAAATAGCTCAATTATTTATTTATTGAAATAAATAAATGACTGGCAGCGGTTGGATACGAAGAGCTAAAGATCGAGCTCAGTGTGGCGTGTTATTGGAGAGGCCTATGTACAGCAGTGGACGGGAGTATTCTGATGATGACGTTGAAATATTGACCAATGAGGATTGGTAGAGTTGTTGTAAGCGCGACTGCTAATTGAGAGATCCTAAATTCGACTCCCGGGTGGGGTATTATTGGGTCTTCTAACTTGTAATTCCTAGTAGTAGCTCGAAGTCTGGACTAGTACCCGGTGTGTGGCAATAGACTCACAACCTATTTCATGATGGTACTCTCACAACGTAATTGGTGGAACGTGAGAATTTCACACTCCTCCGCCTACGGCTGCGGGGTGATACAGGCATGATATTAGGTTTTTAAACATACAAAAACAAAGAAAAAACTTGTATATGTAACGTATTATTAAGATATAAACTTATGGTAGTAGATAGAATTTAGTTCTAAGTACCGTTTATGTAGTTTAAGTTATAAGATCAGCTGTAGGTTCGAAGAAGAAAAGGTATTCAGGTCAACTTCGTACTCCAGACTCGATTGCTGGAACTCGTGCCTAGCCGTAGGGCCACATTCGTTACACAATCAAAGATATGTACTCGCTGAATAATTCTCCAACATACGGTCTCAAGTGTAGAGTACATCCTGAATGACTAATATCATTCGTTCGGAATAAAATATTCAAAGAAATACTAATAATTATCGTTAAATTAAATAATTTACATCAGTAAATGTCCTTACTGACTTTATTCACCGGATACTTATTGTCTGATAAATAACTTTTTGAACATACTTCTCATTTTACTATTAATTCATCTAACAATATAACGTAAAAAACGCGAGGCCATATCGTATATGTATTTATATACTAATCGTTAACCGTTCAAAGTTCAAATATAAAACAGTTTTGAACGAAATCGCAGTACTGATTTCCTGTTAGAGATCTAAGTAATTCCTCTTTACGCATATCACTCACACATGCACATGTATTTATACAAGGATTATGCGTGGGTGGAGCTCAATACAAACGTATTACATATATATATAATGGTTGCAGAATGATCAACTTACAGACACATATATATTTAAAAATACTGAATAGGTCTATGTGACGTTATGAGAACTTAGTTAAATTAATACAAAAATACACGAACATTTAAAAAAATATACAAATATCAAAAAATGACCAACTTCTATACAGCACTGATATAATATTTCATAGTAACAAAGCACCAAAGTAAACTCAGTGGCTAGAACTAAAACGTATACATTTGGCACAAGACAAGCAACAACATAGTACATAATATGCATTGGACACATTACACATGTGTTAGTGACCGAGAACTAAGCAGAAGTATGTACGTGTGAGTGAGCGAATAGTAAGCAAGCATTCATGGATGTGTGCGCGAATTCCGCGGCCCGAAGTGGTTCAAAGTTAGAGCGCCTGCGCGGGCCCCGGTCGTTGGCCTGCGCGCGCGCCGCCAAGCCGTCTACGAGAACGTGTTATGTAACGTGACCTTAACATTCGGCGGTGGGGGCGAGGCCTTATTTAAGCTCTGGTAGTGGCCGCAGTATTTGGACACTGCACGCATAACTGGTGTGGGTGTTGACACTGCATTTTATTGAACTCACGCATTGTTAGGCGTTCTTTCCATAAATGTTTTATATACTTATATAATCACAATCTTATTCGCTTCATGTTTTGTAGATTGACAGACGTAATTTTTTCTATGGTGCAGGAACTTAGAAAACAACAGTAGACATATGTATGTATGTACATATATTAAGTTATTGAATTTATTATAGTTTTGTTCAAGTAATAAAATTATGTCAAAAATTGCTATTGTACATGTAATTTAATGACCAAATATCTAAATACCGTTACGTCCAATTTAACTACGCATATTTCAGCTACGTACATAATGTACATCACGCAAGCCCAAATCACTTGAACGCCCGCCGTCAAACATAACTTCGGAACATCCAAACTCGCTCAGGTATAATTTTCAATTCTTGTAAAGGAAAGGTCGGGAGCTAAGAGCGTACATTGGCTCGAATTAATTCCAAGTTTAGATGCAACTCTGCAGTCACACCTGGTTTCTTGAACTTCGGGGATCTACGACGGTTTAATGTGAGTGCAAGCGAAGCGATGCCGTGCTACGGTGAATCAGATTCCTTCTGGTGGAAAATACCCACGAACGCGGCAACACCGAGCCAATACGGCATTTTGGATGTAAAATATAGTGTTAATAAAATCATCATCATCATCAGTCTACTCCCGTCCACTGCTAGACATAAGCCTCTCGAATGGCACGCCACTGAGCTCGATCTTCTTTGATAAAATATGCATAATGAATTATTATTTTACATTAATGTAAAAGATCCACGTCAAGTCATAAAATTAATAAAGTATTAAGTATGGAGTATATGGAAATCACGATAATTGCAACATATGAAATATTAAGATGCTTTTTATCAATTATTATTATCGATATATTGTCTTATTACTTACAGACTTCGCGTGTTTCTTTTACGTACCCACTTTACAAAAATGTTTGTCGAAACAGAGGAAAACTTGCTTCCACTACATTCATTACTCTCGCATGACACACGTGGCGATTTCAAAAACTTCTGATAATATCTAACATCACGCTTGTAATTAACTGACGGGGTAGACAGTATCGCAGTATTCCCACTATTCAGCAGTTATGTTACTAGTCCCATAGAATAGACGGTAAGCCCAATCCCGTATGCCGTGGCCAGATCCAGACTCCATACTCCTAGCAATTTCAAGTTAGAAAAACCCGTATTTTGTTTGATCCGGTGATCGGACCCAGGACCAAGAGGTCCTGGGTGCGATCACCGGATCACGTAAGAACATGACAGTCTCGTATGCAGCCACAAAAATAACGAAACAGTCAATAATAACATCTAGGCATATCTTCGATATTCCCAATACAATAAGCCTGAAATAATTATCGATTACTGTTACATACTCATCAAGCTTGACTTGCGCGGTTCCACCAGCTAGTACCACGTAACGCAAGTCATGACCGTGACCGTCCCGTTGCAACAAGCTCTGCCGCACGCCGCACGTTACGCTAACAGCGGCTAGCAGAGTGCACGAGAACGGCAAAAACGAGATTAAAATGCATTTCGAGTCCAAACTCCTTTTACAGACACCAACCGACCGTAAATGCCATGGTCACCCATCGTAACGGCGTGATCGGTGCGATTTTTTCTTCCCATAAATTTATATGTTATTAAAATAGCTAGTTTCCGTACTCGACTGTGCCTGCGGATTTGAAAACGGTTTACAATTAGATTTGGCCAGACGTTCAGTTTCGTGTTGTACATTTACTGATGTTAGATTTCCGCGGAATGGAATATAAATACGATTATAATATATAATTACAAATATCACGATTCATAATATAAAAATATTATGTTATAGACTTTTACTTATTTCAAAATCCATTGTAAGTAATGAATAACAGATGATATTTCTGAATGTAAGTATATATTATAATGTCATTAATACCTACTCATATATATATGTATGTGTACATATGTACGAGGCAAATTCACGTAGATACATATACATACATACATACATACATACATA
>DWJK01001693.1:0-16275 GCA_018248815.1 Croniades pieria auraria
GCAAACGTAGCGTGGGACGCCCTCCAGCTAGGTGGAGTGACGATATACGCAAAGTGGCCGGCAGTGGTTGGATGCGAAGAGCGGAAGATCGAGCTCAGTGGTGGGCCATTGGAGAGACCTATGTCCAGCAGTGGACGGGAGCAGGCTGATGATGACGATGATGATGTTCTCACATATCATTAATCACGAATCATCATTTTAGCTTATACTATTAAATAAAGTACATTTACATACTCAAAACATTTCATTAAATAAGATTATCATGAAAGCAGTGACACGATTAGAAAGAGTCCTTCCACAATGGCAACTGTGCGAGCAAAACACAACTGATGACTACATCGCTTCAAAGATTGAACGATTGTATAAGACCAGTATAATACTGTAGAAGCGTCCGCAATGGGTCGCGTTGCCATGCCGTGCGTCATTAGAACCGTTGCTGCGTAAGGCGAGCCGGGCCATGTGCGTCCAGCGTCCGTATCACAGCACAACACTGGCTAGAAGTGACACAACGCTGCGGCAACAAAGATGTATGTTTTCGCTTTTATCAGCACTCCCCATGAAACTTGAGAACGCAGCAGACTTTGGATCGATGACACATAAAAGCAATTAAAAAGATACATGTCGCTGTTGCGTTAACACGTTTGTAGCAGCCCGCAGACGGACAGAGCGACAGTGCATAACTTTACTCGAAATAGTTGTTGTCGTCTACAAAAACTGTCATTTCGTACCGACACTCTAAATTCTGATATAACAAAGTGCTGTTATAACCATATTACGTAGCGATATCGATTCCGGAAGCTCCACATCCTGGCCATTTTGCACGAAATTCTGTAGAAAAGAAGATTATCAAATAGTACGGATTAATAATGTTGCTATATGTCAAAATTCTTTGACCTACTAACATCATTATAATGTGATTAGTAATTTGACACACTCATAATGTATTTGGGAACTGTCAGCGTCTAGTCACCACCACTGTCCATTAGTTGCTTTAGAAATTACAAAAAACTAAAGCATTCTGTACTTGTGACGTCACCACGAAAACGCTCTAAGGGTGTTAATGATGGTTGGCAAAATACTGATAGCGCGGTTACACGTGGGCACGCGCGCCGGACCCGTGTTATCAGCTATGAGAACTTAATGCTAAATTTCTTTATTCCTGGTCAAGTTCCGTAAAAATTTCCATATTGGTTAAGAATTTCACCTCGATGTCCAATCGAAGTTGTTTGCTGTTTTGAGATTAATGATTAGTGAACGTTATGATGAGCAAAAAAAATCGTGACGAAACTTGCTGAGAGATCTTCATAATGTCGCGTAAGGTTTAGTAACTCGCGCTTGGCCAGCACCAGTCAGACCATACCTTGGTCGCAGCACGCAACCAAAAATATCTATAGTGAAAGACAAGAAGAGACAAAGGTTATGTAACTGCTTCGTGTTTCACTGACTTTTAAATTTAGTGTCTTCTAATGACTGTTTTATTCTTGTAAGAAATTCTCATTTAGTATTTGTATAAAAGTGGCGACTGACTCGTTGGTCAAGTGGTTGCAGGTGCGGCTGCTGAACGAATGGTCCTGTGTTCAATTCCCGGGTAAAACAAAATAAGTAAGCTATTCAACTTGAACTTCCAAATGGTATCTTGGAGTCTGGATTTGTGTCTAGTTATGGCAATAGGCTGCGTCCTATCGTATGATGGTACGCATAACATTACTGGTGGATCAAGGGAGTGTATTACACTCCTCTGCCTACCCTTTCAGGGAAACACAGACTTGACTTATTTTTAGATGTCTAATTATGAAAGCCTTATTATGCTATGTATATTTTATACCTACAAATAGCGGTAACAGACCAGCGTAATCGATATACCGCGATGAGTTTTGGCGGCAATATCCTACAGAACCCTGGCGGGGTGTGTGTCTGTTTGCGCCGGACGCGTGTGTTTGCGTGGCACGTGCCTTATCCGACACCATTTACGGCTATACGGGCTTTAGGCTTTGCGCCTCGTTTCCACCACGATGCGTCCTTTTTTGTCGGGACCTACGCAAACAGCTCGTCCGGCGCGCGGACCGCAGAAAAAATTCAAGGCTCGAGTATATCATAACATACATTTATTATTAGTTAACATAACTGGCGATATGTGGCATTACTAGATGCCTCTGTCTACCCCTTCTGGGCAATAAAGGTGCGATGTTGTTATGCTGTATACATCTGTAGTTACTCGTAAATGTAAAAAAAAGTAGGTAAAAATAAATTTTATTCAATAATGTAGGTACCTTCTTCGTCATATTATCAAAACTGCATATGACACGGAATATAAGAACTAAACTTAGACATTTATGTCTTTTCCTGTTAAATGTTCGCAACACAACAAATATTTAGCGTGAGATATGCCTAACTACAAATCGCTATAGAACACATGTAGGTCAATTCATAAAAGTGTGAATAGAAAATCACATAAGTAGCGAATGACTAACGCTGTGTAGGTAAAGACTGCGGTGTTGTGGACTTCTGGTGTTAAATTCTGTTTAACATTCACGTAACACTCGAACAAATATTACAACCAGCTACTCCGTGCGTTTCGTTTTCCTAGAATTTACGCTCTTCCCTTATTTCTCACAAAAAAAGCAGTTAAAACGGTAAATTAAACATTGATAAACATAATAGGCATCTCGTCACATTCCACTTCACAATCGTTAAAAAATTATGAAACAGATAAAAGTGACATTAACGTTTACATCCCGTTGTTTTTGTCTCTCTCTGTCATGTGACGCAGCCCTCTCTATTCCTCATAATCTCACGCATGTCAGCATCGGAGTATGAACGAACGTGATTTTTGCCCGATATCGATCGAACGAGAATGAATATTGTTTCTCGTGACTGTACTCCGAACGAACTCTGCGCTGTCAATCCTTTGTTCGCCCATTGAAGTTTTGTTTCGATTCTTTACTTATATGTAAGTACATAAAAGCAAAGTGTAAACATTCGTTGTGTTGCCATGTTATTAATTGTATAGTTTTAGTGCGTTGAATCACATTTATTTCCATTAGGAAGTATTGTGACGAATTAATGATTAATGCCGATTTTTGTCACATTTGTACCTGGGGCTAGCGGCGCCCATAAACGAATCACTTCGCGCTAACCTTGAGAAACATTACTGTTGTAATTTTTTGCGAGCCCACGATACGCACTCGACGTACAGCCGAGCGCATAAAGTTTTTTTACGCTAGGACGCAATCCACTTCGGCGACGCTCTTAAAAGGCTATTAATTTATTTAAAGGATCACAAAACCGTAATAAAAACCAATCGCTAGTGACGGATGAAGGTTTAAGTGCGAACGCGAACTACTCGAAACGCGAAAAATGTAACGCGCTCATATATGGACCCTTCGCCACTTTTTGTTTCAAGCGACGCTCGTTCTTGTCTTCTATCACTTTTGAAGTTCGTCCCGGATCGATGAAATTAAAATATGCTTATCTTGTGCAAGTTTACGGGGCCCCTTTTAAATAGCCGATTATAAGTACAAACGATCTTATTCTTCTACCAGCTTGGCAACCAACATAGAGAGAATATAGATTTATTTAGAATAGCAACCACGACTCCCGGCTCTTCAGACAGGTTCATTTACCACTGGATCAATGGGTGATCGCACTTTTTTTAACGTGAGCTAGTGGCACCAGGATGAGAATAGTTCAAACTCTTTTCATATTATAAAATACTTTCGAGTCCCCGGTAGGTGAAATAGACTTTATATGCTGAAATGCTGCTGATGAGTAGTATTGTAAGTGGTAAAAGAAGATCTAATCAGTGTGTAAATAGGGCACTTCAAACGATATACAACTGAGACATCAACCTCAGTACTCCGACCGCAAACACTACTAATGCTAAATTAATCGTTTATTTCGTTCTTAGTGCTTTCTGAGAGTTTTACATTACATTATTTTTTTAACCAATGAGAGCGTTCCCTTATCGCAAGAGATGCGTTATCACGACGAAATTATAAATAAAACAGTAGTACGAGCAGACGAGTGGTGGATATGTGGTGGGTAAGCGCCGGACGGCAGGCTATCAGTTGACCCCGCACCCAAAAACTCAGAGAACACACACCACCAACTGTACATAGACATACCACATGTCATGTCATATATGTACCTACACCTACATTGACGTCGACCCATTCGTTGAGCCCACTACCAAGTTATATTTCGATTAAAAACAATGACTGTTAAATATCGCATTATCAAAGCTGCTTTACGCCTCCCAAGTGATATTAAAAATAATCACAGACATATTGGTTCTAACAAAGGAATTTAAAGAACGTGAAAAGGACTCGCGTTTCTTCCATAGTTGCATTTCTTGAAATATTGTTAGGCTAGGGATCGTTCGATTCCCGTTAAAGACAAACATGATGAACACAAAAGTTTGTACTGTATCTGCCTGTATAAAATCCGTAAAAAAATATTTATAGAACGTAAGTGCCCATCTATAGAAGATCAAATCGTATGTGACTTATCAAAAGCTACATACATGATGTGATTATAACATTATTATATTATATAAATTTGCAATAATAGAAAAAGAAAGTATACTATGAAAACGTGACTTGTTAAATAAAAAACGTAACATGTAAAATGTTAAAACGCCATGCAGTACGAAGTGCGCCAAGTCGCTATCAGTGTCCGCATCCCACGCGCCCCTATCACCAACAGTACTACACACACCGTTATGACTTCTCAACAACAAAGCATTGATAACTTGATTACATGATTAAAATTATCATCGCACAAACAGATCCTAGCAGCCATATTGGGGTTCTTTAAAATAGACCGGCACGGAGAGCAGAACAGATTTCGATCGTATTTAAAATAGACCGGCACGGAGAGCAGAACAGATTTCGATCGTATTTAAAATAGAACGTTTGCACATTTCAATACATTTTACTTCTTTTGTGATGGCTCTCGAACATCTTTTTGTCATAAAACAATTTAAATGTAAAAATAGACTATAAAATGTGCTAACGTTCTATTTCAAATGCTCTGCTCTCTAAAACGGTATATTTGAAAGTAAAGGGTCTTTACGGGTATAGCTCTGAATATTGTTTCAAATTGGCCAAATTAGTAAATAACTCGACTGCGTTGTTTTTGTCGGAGTTCCCAATCATTTTGCTCTACTTATAAACTTCAATATCTTCATAGATATCACGTAAAAAGTTAAATTAAATTGTATCTAAAAGACCATCATTGTACGCATGTATCTGAAAGAATTTAATTCGTTTTTCTGTTACATTCACAAATAACAGTTGCTAAGGAGTAGATCGGCTGGAGCCACACAAAAGGCTCTTTCACACTGGCAGCAGTTTGTTGAACGACGGAACAATGTCAATTCTTATTGAACATTTTATCCAGCTATCAATTTAAATTACAATTCGTTCCGCGCTTGCGATAAAAAAAATTTCACAATATCTATGAATGTATAATGTTCATCAGCTGATTCTCACGATTCTCGTACGTCAAAGAATCTCCAAATGTCACGTAGTGCAATCCCATTGTCTTCAATTCTTCGTGTTTTTTGGTTGATAACTTCTCGTTTAACTCAACGTTTAACACTCTTGCTGCACAATTTGATTTTTAATCTGTAAAATATTCTGACTTGACATAACGAATAGAATTATGTATAACCTGTGCCACACAGCCAACTCAACCCATACCAGGCGGCGCGCGTGCTATAGGAACCAAACAGCTGTTTGGCTTATCAGCTGATAAACATATGTTCATTCATATACAATTTTCCGAGCATACACTTATATTGACACTCTACACCTATTACATCTTTTACTAAAATACATAGTGTTGTTCATTACCCAAATATTTGTTCTATATCGGAATCGAATTTAAACCGTGTTCAGAGACACTAACAACTGGACGACCGGCTCAGTTATAATGGTAAACATACCTCAAGGACGTTGTATTGAAATCGCATCTTGAATCGATATTTCCCAAAAATACAAAGACAAGTACGGTGTACATATTTTATAAGGAGTGGATGAACAACTGCGACATCGAATCATGGCTGTATACAAGGCAATAAACATTGCCCTATCAAACCTATCCGTGTCTACGTTTCCACTTACTTCGATAGGTTATTATTATTACATGATCACGTCAGGTCCTTTATTGGATAGGCAGAGAGCACCGACTGTCAAATATCTCTATACTTACACACATCTGATGTGCTTCTTCTATATTCATCTCTCTCTTCTTTACGAAGGTACAGGACGAAACGTTTCCGATCACAGTCACGGCCAAACCCAACCGTTGTTGTGCTTGATATCTTAACCCTTTGTATTCCGTTGTCGCTGTATTTGCAACAATTTGCCTCAATGCATTACTAGGCTGGAGTGTAAAGGGTAATTTTCTTCTATTTGTGTTTGTATCGTGATTTTAGCCTTTCAAAATTTTGGTGACAAATGAATTATTCTGTAGCAACAAATCCACTTTGTAGGTCTTGTGCAGTCAAAAGACTACTATGCTTTGATAGCAGTGGAGCCTCTTACGCACGAGATAAACGAATTGAAAACATTTAAAGCATGAGCAGGTACAACGCAATAAGGTTTTAGGAAGAGTTCTACAGTAGTAGATAGATGAACTTCAGATGAGAGCACACACACGAGTACACCTGTAATATTTACAACGTCGACACTCCACTGAAAATAAAATATTACAGCGACTTGATTTTGCATCGATTGCATGTATTTTAAAGATTATTTGCGTGAAAAGGTTCGCAAAACAGTTACTCCAATCTGTGATGCCGTTAGCATGTCTAAGTTTTAAGGCTCGTAAACACATGAACATACAACTAACAAGACATAGGCATAAACATAAGTATGATAAAATGTAACGATTTCTTTTAAATCTTGTTCTCTGAAATAAGTCTAGGGCACTTACTTGCTGAGAGGCTGGCCGCGGCGGACAGCGGTGGCCGCCGGCTGCCGTCCAGCCCGCTCCACATCTCCTGGAAACAAACACACCCAAACATCACAGATTGTGGATGAGTGACAGACAGTGACAGGCAAGAATGAATAGGCATTTTCTAGGCACACTTGCCTTGGGTTACACATTGCCTTCCATCAGATGAGGTTGCAGGCAATCGCGAGCCTAATGCAATTAAAAAACTTGATAATTATTTGGGAAAACCAATAAATCATACTCATCACAGACCACTTGAATAATACTTCTAATATTTATTATGTACAGGTGCCACTACTGGATGCGAAAATCAAAAGAAAACAGATCAACAAAATATACTCAGAGCAATTGTCATATGCGGAAACATAGTTAAAAGCTAGATGAAACATATTTTAAAAATGTTCTGCAATGCAAAATGTTTTCTAATACATGTTAAGTCTACCAACCCGCATTAAGCCAGTGTGGCTGACTATGGCTTTAACCCCGTGATAAGGACAAAAAGTCGACGAATAAAAGAGTGGAAAACATGATGTAAGTGGTAAGCTAATGTTCAATTAGCTGTGTCGTGGCATTTGAAAGGCGCGGCGGAACCAGCAGTCGCCAGCGGGGTGACGCGTGCCGCTCACCGGATACTAATTGTTGCTCCAGATAATACAAGCTCACATAGCTTTACAATGAATACCCTGGTTTGCACTTATCTTATCTATTTCTTTTGTTTCGAGAAAGAAATGTATTTTCGAAAATCGCCGGTGTTGCGATCGATTTTTAGGTTGGTCCTATTTTTTACAACTCTGTTCGTTAATTCTAAATGGTTCAACATTGGAAAACAACTTTAGTTTATATCTATGAATCACCTCTCCAAAACAGTTTACACAAATCTCTCCAGGCGAGATCTGGTACAACATTTGCCAACGTTAAAATGAAGGTAATAAATTCGTCCAAATCTTAGGTACCCGATAAAAACTAACAAGGATTTATATACAGAAAAGTTTATGCAATCCTCTTAATACGTTACGTCAATACGAAGTAAACAAACATTTAAATAGTTAAAATGGCTTATTTATACACAAGAAACTTTGGCCCGAAGTGGTATAGTTAGTACCTAATATAAGTCGCAACAATGCAAACAGGCCCGGCCGACATCGGACCTGAACAAACAACGGCTTGGATACAAATATTTAAACTCCACGAGGATGTGAAGGAGACGCGTATGGGATACGAAAGGTACATTCTTTGGAAACAATGAAATGCCTGCCACGATTTGCAATTCGCGCGCGAACTTTATCTCAAATGCAATGTTTCTGCTCAAAAAATTTACCAGTTTTAGTTTAACGTACCTCTTATCCTAGTCTACGCTTAGAAAATATTTATCGATATATGATGAAAGTGCACAAGAGATCGATCGTACTTAAGACTTCGTCTTTGTCAAGTAATAGTCCCCTTGTAATGGATATAGTAGTAATGGTAATGGATCACGCAGGACAACATGGAATTACTTGGACAGATCCTGATCAAGAAGAACACATCAAAACTTCTGTGTATGTAAAATCCTTCGAAAGACTTGAAGAATAGGCCCTTGGTAGGGAGAACACCTCGAAACGCTGGGTCTGAATGGTAGGTAACAATTAAAATCGAGCTATTGTTTTTACCTGGTGCGCGTACGCATTGGCAGCGATAGCTGACGGGGCGTATACAGAAGCCCGACTGGTGGAGGCGAAGGCGCCGCCAAAGCGTGCGCTGAATGCGGGCAGAGCGCCGCCGCCCGCCTCGCTAGCCTCGCCACTGGCTTCAGGGTACTCTTCCACTGCGAGCAACTGGACCGCGCCCGCCGCTGCCGCGCTCGTCGTGCTGTAGTTAGGAGATCCTCCTGCACATAGATATACACATTTATCACAAATACACATCTTACGCACATACTCGTAATGTCAAACCATTAGAACGAAAAACTGCCAACTGCTTACAAATACCACAAATCCATAAAAGATATAACAAAATTAATAAAATAATTGGCTAATGTCGCAATCCAAGTTTTTGAAGCAGTTTCCGTATCATAAACGTAACTTCACTCCTGTAGTGTTCGAACGGGAAGGCAGAGGGGTGTAGTAGACTCCCACGTTTCACCAGTCACGCTTACGGCCCACTGGACGTTAAGGTAACTGGTAAAACGTTAATGTAAATGTTGGTGTAATAACTAATATTACATTATAATATTATAATAATAGTGGGACGTAAACGTATGCCTTAATATAATATGTATAAAATAAGAAAATAACCTTAACTAGAAAGAAACTATGAGTCGTAACAATATACCTGCACTGGAGGTCCATATCTGCGTCTGTATTTCGGCTCCGTTGCCAAAGTAGGGCGAGCCGGCGGGTGCGTACGCGCAGCGCGAGTACACCGCGCCGCCCGCGCTCGGCCCGCCGCCACTGCACAATAGATATCACATTACTACACCATCCTTATCATCATCAACACCATTATCACCAACACTATTATCATCAACATCATTATCATCAACATCATTATCATCAACATCATTATCACCAACATCATTATCATCAACATCATTATCACCAACATCATTATCACCAACATCATTATCACCAACATCATTATCACCAACATCATTATAACCAACATCATTATCACCAACATCATTATAACCAACATCATTATCACCAACATCATTATCACCAACATCATTATCACCAACATCATTATCACCAACATCATTATCATCAACGTCATTATCATCAACATCATTATCATCAACATCATTATCACCAATATCATTATAACCAACATCATTATCATCAACATCATTATCATCGACATCACTATCATCAACATCACTATCACCAACATGATTGTCATCAACATCGTTATCATCAACATCAACATCACTATCATTATCATCAACAACAACATCATTAACATCAAACTCATTATCATTATTATCATCAACTTGTTCGTGTCCACGGGTGGACATGGGCGCGTCACTGAACTGCCTCTTCAGCTCTTCGTATCCAACCGCTGCCAGGCATACTACACCTGTACGTGTTGTATGTACAATAACATTTGCTACATTTCCTCAATTGATTGCATATTCCAAATGTAAAAGACGTGTTTTGAGTTTAAAATAATGTTTATCCATTGGTTATCCTTTTTATGTATAATGCGTATAATATTAGATGCAACGAGCCGAAGATCGAGCTCAGTGGTCTGCCATTGAAGAGGCCTATGTCCAGCAGTGGACGATGAGGGGCTGATAGTTTGAGTGTGTGTGTGTGTGTGTATAATATTATATGGTTCCCTTACGATTGTTATTAAAATATAATTATCAAACGACAGATGACACTAGAGTTGTATCATTTTACGCAAATAATCAAGTGGTTCGACGTTGTCTAAATTGATTTAATAATTTGGAGAGCACATAAAAAATGTGCTTCGTCATCGTCATCGTCATCAGCCTATCTCAGTCCACTGCTGGACATAGGTCTCCCCCAATGAGTGCCAACGCGCTCTGTCCTCGGATCGTCGCATTCAGCAACTGCCTACAGCCTTTCGCTTGTAAGAAATGAAAATTAGACTTTAACCCTTGTTTGGCCAACAATTTAACCAACATATTTTCAGTCATATTCTGCGCCTGTTTAATAAACAGTAGCGCTGCAACATAATTACTTGCAAGGGTTCACAATTGGTCAGCAAAGAAAACATTTCACGTAACGTAACGTCACGCCTGTAATCCTCGAAGGGTTAGGCAGAGGAGTAAAGTACACCCCCACGTTTACCAATTACGTTTACATCCCATGGAACAGGTGGCGAGCCTATTGCCATACACCGGGCACATTTTTAGACTCCAAGTCACTATTAGAAATTCTAAATTAGAAAAATCCAGTAGTACCGCAACGCGGGATTTGAAACCATTACCTCCCAATCGGCAGCCGTGCTTTCAACCGCTTGACCAACGAGGCAGTCAAGGTTTAAAGCAGCAGTTTATCTAAGAGGAATGTATACCTCTCCAAGAAATAGGTTAGGTCAGATTTTCTAAATTTTAACTAAACGAAGATCAATGGATAAATTTTAAAGCACTTAAGTATAAAATTAATAGCTGATTGATTTCAAAATCTTTGCTAGTCAAATTTCGCTAATCGACTAGTCATTTTGGCGAAACAAAAAAAATTTAATTCCCAGAAAAGTACCAACAGTGCTAACATTTTAAACGGTAGCCAAAAAATAGGGTACACTAAAAATCGGAGCGTGAGTGAAGACAAGGAACCTGAGAAAATCTGTTACATTTCGTTTTATGTTCAGTTCGATATCGCTATATGGAAGCTTGTGGACACAATAGCGTAAGGCTTCAAAGGCTGCGTGACCGCGCTAATAACACGGAGATGAGTCAGAGAGAATTTCTTGACTAAGAGTTCCATAAGCACTTCACCTTACAATATCCAACTATCGAACCGCTTTAGGAGTTACACTTCCTCCTTCCCATATACATATGGAGACTATCACAACAACATCCAAATTAGTATACTATTAGTGTTTACAGTGGAAAAAAAGATCTAAATGATTCTACTATTCGTTTTTTCAATGGAAAAACCGAATGGAACGGAGAATTTACATCCAAAAACTCACTTCATCTTCGACTGTCAATCTTCGTATAATCGCTTGAGAAGATTATAAGATTATATTTCTTATCTATCTTATCTTACAGATTGTTTCGCGACAAATATATTTTCAATATCGGGAGATACAACAAAGTATGACAAACAAGTCATAAATGTGAGATATAACAGAACAGAAATTTTACCCCATCAGGTCCAATTCGGGGGTAAAGTGACGATCAGGAATATGCCTAATAGCAGGACGGTGTCATCATCATCATCTTCAGCCTATCTCAGTCCACTGCTGGACATAGGCCTTTTACAATGAACGCCATCGCGCCCTGTCCTCGGCTAGTCGCATCCAGCACCTGCCTGCAGCCTTTCACGGGACGGTGTAAGCGTGGTAAATGTATCTTAGATTATGGAGAATGGAGAGACATATCGTAGATTGTCTGAAGAAACCAAACTGTCCGAAAACAATCGAAATTCTCCGCGGTCATTAACACCGAGTGGAGTCTATGGGCGTGCAACTAATGACTCGGAACGCCTCGGAAGTTAGTTCGCTTATCGCACCACTTCGTCCCCCACCCCCCCTCTCCCTCATACCGGCTCCCTCCTAATGTCGCGGCGCCCTCGACCCGCTTGCATGTATTAGCAATATTCACCAAGTGGTTTACCAACTTCCAAATATAAACGAGCCATCAGCGACATCAGTTATTTTACGTAACATTACGACTATAATCCCAAAAAGGTAAACAAAGGAGTGTAAAACACTCCCACGTCTCACCAATTAGGTTTAAGTCGTACAATGGAAAAGGCGGTGAGTTAAAAACAAAACAGCTCTTCACATCTCTCAGGACGTTCAAAGGGTCGTCATAACTCACAGAGAGAGATTGACCAATTAACGGAAACGATTGTGATATCTTACAGTCAATTCTAGCAGCACTACCTCGGTCAGTTCATTGAGTAAATAGCTTGACAACTTAACACACGATTACTTACTTACAACTCAATCTATATTAAATTTTTAATTATTTTTATGAGTGCGATATTTCCGGCACGATCTTATCGGAAATACTTCCATCATTAAAAAATTTAGATTTACGTGGAATAGTTATGTCTTTCAATCGATCGTATGGGCACTATTTTGGTCACCACGCAGAGAGTGTCGCAGTTTGTAACTACTTTACATTGATTCAGAACACTGGATTGCAAGGATAGTGGATAGCGGCGCGAAGAGCCCTGCTTTGCGATCCCTAACCCGCATGCCTAGAGTGGGGATTATGGGTAAAGACCTTTCCGAAGAGGCCTATGACCAACAGTAGACGCAAGGGTATTTAATGTTTGCGTTCATGGGCATAAAGTGAGCTGAATGGTTATGAAATTTTTGTACGATATCTTCAACACTACATTTGCGTCAATTTATGATCCGTTATATTATGAAAGATCAGAAAGTATTAAAGGCTCTATCGGTCATTCTTTTTAATCGTCTCCCTGTTAAGAGAAAGGTTAGGAAGTTGGTACCTGACAGGTAACAGCACCTGAACGTGAGTCGAGCAGTGTCTATGAATCACTTGGCGTTACTGTACAATTTTAATATTGTTATATTGGTCCAAATAGGGGTCGAGTCTCGATTCGTTAAACACAGATAAGCATAAGGAGTAGATACCGAGCCTCGAAGACGCGGAACGGTGCGTCCTGAGTTAGTACTACGACCCGGATGTAGTGATATTATATGAGCACTGGAGGTGTACCAGCCGCCTCAAGAAGAGCTACACTCTGCAACCCCCATTACCTTAATGGTGTAGGAAATTAACGCTCCAATGTACGATATTTTAATGTGTTTCACCGCCACCGCAGCCTTCAAGTTCAAGAAAAAAAATGTTCTCATTGCAAAATTTACCATATTTTTCAATTATAATTTTATTTAACGAAACATCATGTCTGTCATCCCCGAATAGGCTGAGGTGTGTAGTACACTCCCACGTTTCTCCAGTTACGTTTACATCTTACCGTGAAATAGGTACTGAGCCTATAGCCATACAACGGGCACAGATCCAGACTTCAAGCGGCTACTAAATGTTTTTTACTAGAAAATCTAAATTAGAAAAATCATATAGTATCGGACTGGGTTATTGAACCCAGGACATCTCGATCAGCACTCGTTTCTTTCTCCATTTATGTCGATTAAAAATACTACATACCTTAACTGAGGCTGTGACGTATTGATATGAGTGATATGACGATGCATCAGCAGTCAGTGTGTATGCACCCTTATTGCAATGTGATTTAAATTAATCAACAAACATTTGGAAATACTACCACAATTTGACGTCTTCTTCTTAAGTGCCTCTCCGGCTAGCGGAGGTTGGCTGTCAATTTCGCAAACTTTCCTCGGTCTTGCGCAAGGAGAAACAGTTCGGTAGCTTTCGCTATCCCTGTCCACTCTCTAATGTTTTGTAACCAGGATTTCTTTCTCCGGCCCACCCTTCGTTTGCCAGCGACTTTTCCTATCATAATTAGACAAATTCTCTTTAAAACAATACTCAATTACAAAACCTAATTTGACCAATACTCATCTGTGTAATCAATCGACAAATACTCATTTAACGAATACTTATTTGCCAAACACTCAACTGACAAATACTCATTTGTCAAATACTGATTTGACGAATACATAAGTGTAATTCAAACGGCGTATAACCGTCGAAGTCAACGTAGCGAGGAATGTGCGGTACAAGTAAAGCACCCGCAGAGCTAGTAGCGGCGGGCGCGCTGCGTGACCGCGCGCTCGCGCCGGACACGTACGCGCTATCGCCCGTTGCGCCACGCCGCGACCAACATGCCCGTACGACACCACCGAACGCTTATTATTTCAACTCCAATTGTTCTCCTTTTAATCAGTCGCCGCTACCTCTTACTCAATTGTTTTGCTTTCGAATGGGATTCATGCCGGCTTTCATGATATGGAGAATAAATAATTTAACGCTGTTACAATGGTAATCATCAATATTGGATTTTAAATTCGCTAATGTGCAATTAACTGCGTTTATAATAATACCTCGCCAGCGAAAATATTGTGTATTGACAGCAATTTGGTAGTCCAATAGTGAAGTTAATTGTCTTCATAATGACCATTAGTTAGCCAGATGTTTGTTTGAAACATCCCTGGTGATCGTATGAGTCCCTTGGGGATGACAACGCGATAGTCCCATGAGATAAGCTACATCAATCAGGAACCGGCGCGTGTGTGGCTTTCGCTATTATGTTATGCTAGACAAACGACACGAAACAGTTGTTTTTGGACAACCCCGGAAGTGGAAACAACTGATAAACGGGTTTAATTAGTTTTTCGCTAATTGTTGACGGGTACTATTATATATTATTATATTAATTCGCTAGTCTGTTGTTATTATCCTTATGTAGTATCCGGCTAACGCTTTCAGGGTACTCGTATATTGACACTCGAGTTGTAACTGTTTATCAAAACCACAAAGTTAGGCAATCCATTACCTATTAAGACATAGCTTAAGAATTTAAAATTTTACATTTATTTATTTAATATTATAGTTTCAATCAGTCAACCAATAGCCAAGATGTGGCAAGACCGACGAGCGTAAAGGAGAACGGAGCCTGACGGAGGAATTATTTAAAAAAATCCTGGGCTGAAAGTCATATTTGCGCTTGTTCGATAGTCGGTCTCCGGTGCGCTAAGAGCCTATACAAATAACTCATTTGAGACACTTAAGCCATCACGAGACGCACAAAAACTGTGAACAAATTTGGACATGATCAGAGGGCTGTTGAGACGTGTAAAATAGCGCGTTAGAGCCACGGCCGGAGCGCCGCGCCTCCGCAAACAAGTCTTAGCGCCTCGCCCCACTCTCTTCCGCTCCCACTCATTCACATTCACGTACATACATATCACGCCAAGGCCCCTACGGGCTAGATAGAAGGCATACACAATTTCTTTAAATTCACGTCACAAAGCTGTTAAAGAAATAAACGAAGCAATTCAATGATGAAAGCGTTAAGTTTAAAATTCCATGTTTTTAAATAACTTCGTGGCTTCTGCTTCATGGCATTGCTTCGTGTTGCATAGCTAGTAAAAATCGATGGGGGAAAATATAATAAAATGGTACTATGCTACTTAATACGTGTCATGTTATTTAGCTCTCAACATTAATGAATTTATCTAAATTAAAACAGTTTCGCAATAATGAGGCGGTCGAAGCGCGGCGTGCGGCGCGCGGGCCCGCTCCTAATTATATTTGTGTTGTAATTAGTGCGCGACGGCAAGTTTCCTCCACTGCGGCTCTGTTATTGTTTGCCTCGCTGATGGTAACGAGGAAAATTACATACGACCGCACTGCTCTGCCACCGGTTCTTCGACGTCTCCCATGTTTACCGCAAGGGTTATTTTAATTATAGGTACCTACTGCAACGTGTTTTGTGATGTATTCCTTGTTATACATAATACTGGCTGCGCCCGCGACTTCGTACGCGTAGATTTCGTAAGTTTTGAAAAAATAAATTGACATAACTTCTTTATTTGTTGACCGATTTAAATAAAAAAACACTAACTGTTAAGTGAAGCCCATCACAACATAATCGTGAAAACTGCAGTTAAATCGGATAAGCCGTTTCTGAGATTAGCGTGCACAAACATACAGACAAACAGACAAAATGAAAAAACATTGTTTTG
>DWJK01001694.1:0-16273 GCA_018248815.1 Croniades pieria auraria
AAAGTGGCTGGCAGTGGTTGGATGCGAAGAGCAGAAGATCGAGCTCAGTGGCGTGCCATTGGAGAGGCCTATGTCCAACAGTGGACGGGAGCAGGCTGATGATGACGATGATTTTAATATTACTAGTTTTTATTTCGATCAAATCAACCTTGTCATGTGTACGACGTGCATCAATTTAACCAAATATTTAATTGATGATTCCCGTTTAACATTTTCCCATGTCTGAACGAAATAGTAATTTATTTGTTTGTCTTATTGAATTTCAATTCATTAGTCTCGGGTAAATGAAATTCGGTGTGTTAATGAAATATTAATGTTAATAGAACCGCATTCGGCAATTCCGAACACCCACTGAGAGATTGCGTATTATTCATAGGTCAAGTAAGATTCTAATTGGATATTCAATGAGATTCCGGAATTGAATGGTCTTGTTAGAACATTGAACTTTACATATGGAGTACTGGAATGTGGACAAGAAGTTAATTTGCTTCCATATGGACATTATAAACGAAACTGAGATATGAAAATACATCGTTGCAGGTGAAGTAAAATTTTATCGCGATTATTCGATTTACACGTTTTAAACTACACCTAAAGAATTAAGCGAACCGATTGATGAAAATTAGGCATGTAAGCCAGCAATGTAATTAAAATAATGATTCCACTTAAAATCTCATAATAGAATTAGCTTTTTGTGAGTACCTTATTAGAGGAATATTAAAAGAATATACGTACTTGTTTTTAAATTGTGAATAAATGTTATAAAATAAAATTGATGTACCTTAAATGTAGTTGTGTTGCAATTATCTTGTTCGAAAATGGTAAATTTTCAACGGGAATTATACGCAAGTTCAGTCAAGAAATGAATTATAGCTCTAGCCACGTATGTCGCTACGCAGCATTACAACGAGAAAAATCTAGAAAGAAGAAAATGAATTAAGTTCAAGTAATGTAACATGATAATATTTTATTCATTATTTATAAATAATTGTTTTCTTTTATACATATAATGTCAAAATTGTAATGAAGCTCTCAAATAGGTGTAAAAACTCTCGGTCGACTTAGGGGAACATGATTTACCTTTTTCATTCTGAAATAAGCCCCGTGTCTCATTGGAATCTAAAAGTTGAGTCATTGATATATTTTATCGTTCGTAGGTGACAGTATCATTTTTGAGTGGTTTTTCAGGGTCCCATTTTGGAATCTTCTTGTAATATATCGCATACAAATTTATCAAATATATATCTATCTGCTATATAAATTAACAAATCATTTGCGCTGTAATTATTGGAGCAAAACTGTTTTAGTACTAAAAAGACATGAACCTCAATTGTCCTTTCTTACTCTAGCACTGCCTTTGACCGCATAGAAATTTTATTTAAGTATTTAATTTAACAAGCGTTCTTTTAAATCTCTTACTTAATTGTAAGTATATATTACTATATATAATAATAAATTAATATATTAGAAAACTGAGGTTTTTATACTCTAACGGTACATAACGTGACTTCCATAAAAATCCCAGTGCCTATGTGAAAAATTTCATCAATCAAGATATTAAATTTACTATACGGTTATAAATATCGATTTGATTTCATCAATAATGTGTATATCCCACTTTAACGTCTCTATTAATCCAAAAAATACAAGGTCATATTAATATATTTAAATAAAAACAATACATATTTATTATTTCCTTTAGTGAATATTAACAGTATTATTATATATACTGTCGTATTATTTATGACACCCAATAAAATTTGTATCGAAATGATCATCTACGTTTCTCTCAGTAACACCTCTTTAAGTCACGTAGGTATCAAATCTGAAGCTTAAAATACGAAAAATAAAAGAGCTGTTTGACCATGCAGAGTAAAGAATAATTTACTGGACTTCGTATTAATTAAAGCTATAAATTTAATTTGGCTAAAACTGTAGAACACGTGCCACAACTTCCACTATTGACTTTGGAAATGTTATTAATTCTACCTGTGAGAGATTTTAGATAGTCTTCCTTGTATTTATTAATTACATTATGATTGGTGTAAATTGGTAGGGCATGTATATCAATCCCGAAAAATTGCCGTTTTTCAAGTTTAAATATGACAATTATCTACTTTTGAGTGTAATAATATAAACCAATACTGGTAAAATGTCGCTGGTAACGGTTTTCTACCAAAGAAAAAGAGGTTCTTTCACCTGACTTTTCAACATTGTTATATCGACACAGGGGGATAAATTTCCTCGTTACATCAATACATTCAACTGCATGTAAGCGCGTTGAAGTCATTCATACTGATAGTTCGTTAATGTCTCACGGCGCGAGCGTCACTCAACTGTCTAAATAGTTCATGCATCATAGGATAGATGGCGCTAGTGGTTATGTTTAAGAGCTTTCACGTGTCTTTCGGAAAAACCCTGCCCAATTCAACATGTGTAACTATGACAGATTAATATATTTTAGTTATAACCGTACAAATCTCTATTTGATTTGAAATTGTTATATCAGCGGGATTGACTTATTTACACAATTAACTTGGCATAGGATTTAAAACCTTTGTATCATTTATTATTTTAAGCAAATGGTCACAAAGCAGTATATTTCAAAATAACAACATAATTTTTTTCTAGCTAACATTTAGCATTAAAAATGAGACCCAGAAAATATAAGACATACGAACTATTTACTAAGCAAAAGAACATTTAATGTACGATTATTGACATACATATTTTGCATGTTGCATAAAACAACATCATAAAACGATAAGCAAACTGTGCTACACAGTTGTGTTGCCTAAATCTCAGAAATAAAAATAACTTTTGATATAGATTTCAAAGAATTATAAATGTAGAGTTCCTCGGAATAAAGGGCAGTAGAGGGCAGGTTATATCATTAATTTCCCGGCGGAGCTCGCTCCATATTTTATTGTTGTCCAACTCAATATGCGGGTGAGCAGAACATAAAAATTGAAAAAAATGTCGCTCATTTTTGGAGGTACGCAAGTGTTACCGCAAATCCCCGACTTGTAATCCTTGTACTTTGGTAATATAGTATTATGTAGAAGTGGCATTTTTTCAAATTATCATATTCTGTTTATATTAGTAAAGTTTATATATTATGTGAACTCATTACAAATTCACTGTAGTGACAAATATGTATGAACGCTTTGTTTAGATTGGTACATAACATTGAAGTAACTATATAAATGTAGATCAAAGTATTCGGTACCTGTTTTACTCAAATTATAAATGTAAAGTAGCCAGCAACCAGTAACGATTATTTTTTGTTAAATTAAAATTAGAAATATAAGACATTATTATAGGGAGATTAAATTGAGATCTAATACAGAAATAAAAACACGTAAAACACGGGTCAGCCTTCTGAAATAAATGCTTAGATTTTTATTTGGGTTGCCGCTCCGACCCAATAAATGGATTGAGAAAAAAATTTTTACTAACAATTAAATTTCATCACGATATCACATTAAGGTTTCGATATATTAAACCGGAAAGGAACATTCCATATACGTCTTTAATATATTGTTCTTAGAATCGACTCGCACTTCACCAAAAACTGTAGCTACGAATGTTCGCCCACGCGACGTTTCATTTTTTGCGATCCAAATTTTGATTAATCGTTTCGCCTTGTTCTTCTTTCTTTTTGTATTTTTATGGTTTTTGGAGCATCCCTTTTTGCTAAATCGTGGAACCATAAATGGTTGTAAGAATTTTATACTTACAAACAATATAGCGGTGGGATTTTATACAGCTTTTATGAATGACGGTCATGTGATTTGTTAAGGTCGAAATAAAATAAATTATAGAGGTTAGATTTGGCAAATATCAGATTTAGTTGCTATTTAGAAAAACGTAGTGAGTATTTCAACCGTATAGTTCTGTTTACTAGTACATCGATTCCTGCAGTCTCGTTCCCGATAAATATTAACTAGCTAAATATGTTCTTAATAATTAATATAAACCGTACCTATGAACTGAACGTGATACTGACGTTACTGTTCGAAGTTGGTTGTTCATGATTGTTACCGTTTACAACTTTGTTGATAAATTGTGAAGATATTATTTAATTATCTATCATGGAATTGATTTAAAAAGTAACAGTTAGATTACTTAGAGTAGCAACAGACCAGGCAGCTGTCTTGACTCAACCGCCCTTAAATGATATATTGAGAATAGGACTCGAGGGCTAAATTATTACTCTAACAGAATTTTTCAATAAGAATTATTTAAATTGTAAAGCTAGACTCTACTTTTATTAGTTGTCTGTTGCAGAGCTATTTGTCCGACGGTTAACCATAGAAGCATGTGTTTAAAATGTAGCAGTCTTTACATTATTGTGAGCCGATTCCAAGGAGGCACTGAAGTTGCGCAAGGAACACAAACATGTTTTTGAGAGATAGAAGAAATGTCTACAGACTGCAGCGATCGTTATAACGATTGCTGCACTATACATATATACTAATTGACCGGAATTACCGCCATTAGCAAAAGTATGTATATTCGTATTAAATATAGTATAAATTAGGCCTGAGAAGCACTTAGGATTTTTTTAAACAACACCACGATGCTATAATATATTAGAATAAAATTCGCCCAAAAAATTAAGAAAATTATCTGAAGTTTTTGAAACAATCAAATGAATAATGAAACATAAATTAAATTATATACATTTTTAATATAATCAAATTTAATTTCAAAACGCTACGATATTGTTGCTAGTAAACGATATGTTATTTCTTATTCAGTTACAGATGATTTCCTCATTTTTATGATCATTTTACATTAGTTTCAATAATAAACATACGAATACACGTAAGGCGTTAAGTTGATACGCACGCAGACCATACAGGTAAACTATGAATATAATAAATATCTGTGATTCATGCTTAAATTCGTCTAGTGAAGTCACAGAGAAGAAAGCACCGCACAGTATAGAGAGATATCGATAACAATTTAGAGCAATATGTAACTGACAAAAAGAAAAAAAAACACAATGCAATAAGCACATTGATGAATGACTTCGAAGTCATACATTGATAATTTGCACTTCAAGTATCATCATTCAAAAATTGTTTCCAAGTTCTCAATTAGGTATCACGCGAAAGTACCTTTTATTGCAAAGAGTTAGTAAGACGATTTTAGTGTGCGTGTTTGAATTTTCTTATACTCTCACATTCTGTACAGACAATTGAACTGCATTGGAACACAATAACAAATAATGGAATCATTTGACACGATCTCTCAAAATATTGTTAGACCAAATGTGCAATGATTTCTGTGGTTCAAGTTATATGTGTAAGCGAAAGCGGAATCATTTTTAACCGCTTCATATCTATACGAAATTATACAATCTAAAATATTAATGCTATCATCGTATAGATTCCAATTACGCATTATATGTCCTATTCAATGCAAAAGGTTTTTTTAACAGCGCATAATGTAAAACAACGTCTCTTATTGAAAATTATGGATTTCGTCTGCCTTGCTTATGATATTAATACAATATTTTTTATGTATAAGAGAGTAAACATAAAAAAAATATTGGTGACAAAAATATATATTTAGTTGACTTTGAACCTTTAAAGCTGGTCAACGCGTTACTCATGAAAATTGTTTACTTATTATTTATAAGATTCATTAATATGTAAAAAGAATTTAAGGTAATTCATTTATACATTCAAAACAACCCTAAATCGCTGCACGTCACTGTCTTAGTAACATATCAAAACTGCAACGTAAGGACACAAAGAAATGTTAAGTGGGGGGTCCATTCGACCCCGAGTGTGCTCGAACAAAAACGTGTCAATATTGTGAACAATGTTTTCGTCCGCTTTGTGGCCGGCGAAGATAAATTGTTATCGCCATTCTCGAATAAAATAGTATAATTTGTTGGGATTATTTTGATGATAGACGGAACATGGATAAGGCAAATTATTTTATTAGATGCTAAGATCCAAATTACAAATTTGAAAAAAAAATCTTAGGTAAAATTACTAATTTTGTCACGGATATATACAAAAAAAAACTAATTTTGTAACCGATATATGATAATTATATTAAATTCCGACGTTACAATTTAAGTTACGTTTATTTTCGCATTTAAATTATTTGTAACATGTCATTTTAACGCGTTTAATACAAAAAATATACCGAAATAACATTTATTCCGATAGCTTTACCTACTCAATTATTCCAAACCAAATACATACAACTATAACTGATATTAAATTAGCTATTTTAACACAAGGACAGTAATAACATCGAACACGTTGTTTAATTAATAGATACATATGTATATACAGCATAATTTATTTTATTATAAATTTTTATTAGTCATATCCATGATATTATTTCTCCCGCTACCGCATCCTAACCGCATCAAGCGCAGTTTACCCGTCACCGCCTACCGAATACCCGCTATTGTCGCTAAGCATCTGTTTATATGGACATGGGTAACTAACGACTCTACCAAACTATACAAAACCAGGTGTCGATTATTATCTCTTTTCGTTGATATATTATTATGTTTGATCTTTTTAGATATCACTATTCGAGCTAAAAATGTTGAAGCTAATAGTGTTAGTAAGTTTTCTCTATTAATAGAAGATAATTAAATCTAGTGGAAAAAGGAATATATGAAACCGGCTTAACTCATTTCCAGCTTGGGTCATCCCGAAAAACGTACGTGAGTTAAGCCGGTACATATATAATCATGTGTATAAATACTCACAGTGAAACAAGTAGTAACAAGAGTTATTTAAAGCTTGAAGTATCTAGTTTTGAGATCCAAAGATGAAAAAATTTGCTGGCCACGTGCTTATATTGTTCAATCCTAATTAATACCGTGAAGAAAAATTTTCGTACTCTTACAGATTTTTACATATTTAATTAGTGTTAAGGATTTTTTGTACAGATTTTATATTTATATAGAAGCCTAGAAAATCGACATAAAATTTCAATGAGGCTAATTTTTTGATGTTCGCTGCCATCGATATCTGAGAGTCTTAGAGTTTCATACATATGTAATTGAGAAACACCTAAAAAATTGAGTAATTGTAAACAATGCAAGAAAAATTAATTACAACCGTCCAAATGAACAAATATGCTGGTATCATTACAGTAAAAATTCAATCCTACATGAGAAATATCGCAATGTTACCATTCTTCTTCCGTTTACTTTACGTTTACCGTTTACGTTAAGTTAATAAATTTAGTTAATAAATTAAATTTCAAAATATGATTCTATTATTCTTGTGGATTTATATGTGCTAAATACTTTCATACTAACAGTTAACTTTCAACATTTCTAACTTATTATCATGTTTACATTCTACTACCGCATTGAGGATATAAAAGTTTTAACTAATCTACCTAGCATTTCAATCGAACGTTACAAAACTGTTTCGCAAAGAACTCTACTGTTTATTTAATTCTATTCAACCCCCTGGAATACCCATTTGCAATGAATCCACGCGAACAATATCCATAAATATAACAACCAATATTATCACGATCATCAAACATTTATCACACAAACAGATAACAATCAACACCTGGTCTATTTGTACGATATTTTGGTAGAGTCATAGAGAGACCGTTTGGTGAAGGAACATACATAAATTATGTTTTTATTGTTCTGCTATTCAAACTATAAAACTAACCATACATATATGTATGTAATAAAATCAAAATGTTAATTTGTCGCTTTAACGTTTCTACTGACAAATACAACTGGTGGTAAAACAAAGCCTGTTTTTCGTCACACGACTCTCTTGTGATCTATCTAAACATGTTCAAGCAATACTTTTATCTTCGATATCACAATTACAAATCATTAAACGACGCAAATCTCTCCTAGGCTATCTATACTCTCTAAGGACTTATTACTTTCCTTATTGTAAGCATTTGCGCAGTTATTGTATTTATTCATTCAAACATTCAAGAAGCTGTAAGTAGACATCTGCTGGTCACAAATATCAGAAACGGCTATTAGGCAGATGTTGATTTTTATCTAAAGGGTTATTTGTGATCTCATTTTTGGAGCATCCACAAGATTCTCAACTTCTGTCATTTAATGAACGGTCCTGTCATCTATGGCATCCTGTTTTTATTAAAATGTGTATCATAAAAATAATCGGAAATAAACAAATTGGAAGGATATTTTTTAAAACAATTTCAGCATTTTGTTATTATAAAGTTTGCGAGTAAGTAAGTATGTATGTAAGTATATATCTAAGAACGCGGTGGAGACCTTCGCTTTGGTAGCCTTGTTGCGATCGGCTAATAGGACTATCGCTGTAACACTTACTTGAATTAAGCCGGTAAGTATTGTGCAACTACTTAAACATGTAATTTACATCATCATAATCATCCTGTCTAAGTCCAATGCTAGACATAGGCCTCCCGTGAGACGTTTTTGTCCATAATCCCCACGTTGGGCATGAGGCTTAGGTATTATGTCATTATAATATTTTTATGTAATTAAAGCACTACAATATTAATAGGTTTGGCTCAAATAGCAAATATAATAAACGTTGTGAAGGCTTTATTATACCCGTAAGTGGAATTCCGTACCCCTAATGGAGGCTACAGGCAGATGCTGGATGCGACAAGCCGAGAACAGGGCGCTATGGCGCTCAATAGGGGAGGCCTATGTCCAACAGTGGACTAAGATAGGCTGACGATGATATTTAGGTTATATAACTTTATGGTCTATTGGGTTCAGTAACTACATGATGTTCCTGTTCCAACGATTCACCTAAATATTGCCAAAAATCAAAATTATGTAGCCGCTTAGTAAAACTGGTCAACAACATTGTGTCACTGTCATCCAACATTAGTGTTAATAAAGAAACTTTAAAAATAACCATTATCAACGTGTTTAAGGAAGAGCTATGAACAGTACTCAAGTAATATTATAAATCAGTTTATGTCGAAGAAGAATTGACTGTTTCGCCATTTCTTTTCCAAAGTTATTTGCTTTTCGAATAACAGAATTTTATAGAGCAGTTACTCGTACAGAAAATAAACCACAGTTTTAAAGTTTGCATGTGTTTCTCTGGCTATGTCGTATTTTACCGTCTCTACTTATATTTTACTACTTTTGCAACAAAGCATCTGTCCTAACAATGGTAAACCGATAAACATCGACAATCACGTGTTATTCACACACGACCTGGAAAGCTGTAAGGGAGTTAACGTTGCAGAGCTTGTAGAGTCCTAGTTAATGGGTTCGCTTTATGTAGGTACAGGCTGTTACAGAATTATCTGATTCTATGTTATAGTTCGAGGCTAAGAACGGATTTATTTCTCTACAAGTATGATGTTCGGTTTAATTAGAGCGCTCTATATAGAGAAAACTTACGGGCTATTAGCTAATTTATTAAGCGTATATTTATGAATATACAGAGTAGCACCAAGACAATTAGTAAGACTAATGCTTTATTATAAAGACATTTGACACAAATAATAAGCCAGTAGCCCCACATCTTGGATTGTATGCTATTTTACGACTTAAACATTAACAACCAGTAAAAATCTTTTATATTTTTCATTAGGTACTTTTATTTTGGCGTAAATACGTGATATTTAAGACTTTTCTGTTTCTGACTGCATCACTGGTCGAATGGCAAGCGCGACTACCGATCGAGAGATTCTGGTTTCGATTCCCAAGTCGGAGTGTGGTACACCGTAGTGGATTATGTAGTAAATATATCCATACACAGGGCACAAATCGAGAATCAGAACCACTGCTAGAAATTTCTACTAGAAAATGTAAGTTAGAAGATCCAATAGTACCCGACCCGGGTACCTGAGAATGAATGACGTGGTATTTCTTAAAATTGAATAACTTGCTATCTTCAAACCGTATTTAGTATAACGTCAGGCTCTTCCACATAAATGATTATTTTTCTGTGTCATACATATCCTCGTACATGTCTCTTAGAGAGTCATGTCAACAGAACTGAGGAAATATTTAACCACAATTAATTAGTTCACTTATCAGCCCCCAATAACTACTCTAACACTGTCAAAAACCTTTTCGGAGACAACAACCGAAAACACGAACACGCTGTGTGAGGAGGGGCGTTTTTCTACATTTTAGTCACAGTGTATACGAGTACAGTCAGCAGAGACAGTAGGCGATAAATTCCGCGGTTCTTACTTCGGCTTTGTCAATTTTGTATTGAGGACGTGCTATTGTTGGATGGTAGTTCGATTTTGCTCGGATTTGTTTACCTACGGTACAAGCAAGAAGATCAAACCTCCTTTTCTCAAGTTGCAAAGTTGGGTAAATTGTTGATTAGAGTATGTATATATTGAGAACTTAAGTGATATTTAAACTGCAATAGAGAGCCATAAAACTGTAACATTAGATTCGCAAGTAGTTAAATGTACCATGAATATGTATCCGTTTTTACAGAATTACGAGTACAAGTTTAAGACGACAGGGTGACAATAATCGAGACATGTAACTTTCACATTTCTATTTTGCAATAACATTACATATTCCAAATACATATATCCTAAAAATTATGAGAAATCTTCTTACAGGAGTAATCATGGCCATATTAACCATTCCTTTGTTAATAAATAACATAAATATATGATTAAAAATGTACCGGCTTAACTCACGTACATTTTTCGGGCTGGCCCGACTAGTTTCGAACCTGTACGAGGTCCTTCCTCATGAGCTTCCGCCGTTTGCAGCGTGGTCAAGACGGAGACCGAATATAATAGTAAAACATAAATATCGTTGCTCTAGTTTGACACAATACATATTACAAATATTAATTAACGTGTAAAAAATTAAGTATAGAATGATGAAAGCTTTATTATTACTATTACAAGAAGCTGTGTCTTGTATCTTGCGCCAACCACCTATTCATAGCATGTTCGATTTTACTCGGCTATACGAGCCAACAATACGCCTTCGTTAGTACGTAAAACACCACTTTACGTGCGTTTGTGCGTTACTCTAGGAACATCGGAGCCGACGTTTATGAACCATTAATCAACATCGTAATAAAGTTACAGGGTTAAGGGATCGATTTTGATAGATTGTATAAGAAAAATGTAGTTCCTACGCCGTTTTGTTCCAAAAGAACAGATAATACGGTAAGCATGAATACACGATGTATTACATAATATTAACATGTAGTTGAAAACGCCGCTGTTAATAATGTTATATAAGACTCTAGTTATATTAAAGTCCAGAACTGGAAGAATAGGAAACGGAGGAGTCCATACTTTACAGTTAATATACTTAGCTCCACTTTTTTTTTTAAATGACTAACACAATAATTCAACTTAGTTTGTCGGTTAAATATCTAATTCACCCGTACTCCGAAGTAGCGATAATGGAGACCCAGTTCCCAGTACTACTTATGCAATATATTCGACAACAACACTAACCTTGGCCCGCCAGTGATTTACTTCCTTCCAGGCGTATTATCATAACTCTAAGGTTGTGACTAACGCCTGCGACGCGCGAGTGAATGTTTGTCTCTACATAGAGATTTAAAGGAAACCCAAAACAATATCAAATGAAATACTTCTTTGTTTAAGTATGAAATTAGTATTCTTTACAAAAGCATACAGGACTTGCACTTGAGTGCAGATTTGTCTTATTTCGTAGTTTGAATACATCAAAAGCTCGTTTACACTAACTATAGCAGTTCATCCATACTTGAGTCGAAACTTAAGTGTATATTAAGTTCTAGTGAAATTGATCCCAGGTGCACCGCTAACTATAAATCCCGGGTGGTACGGCCTTTTCCTTAATATATCTGCCTCATATATCCTAGTTTGTCAAAATGTTCGTAATTCTTTTAGAGTTCTCCTAATAATTAGGAAAATTCATGCTGATTTTGAACTGTGCAAGCTTCAGTTATCGATCAACGAATAAAAATTCATATGCAAAGGACAATTAAAGTGTTTTTATATAATACGTATTATTCATGCATAACAGTAATACGTACGTAGGCAAGGCTTAATCCCTGGCCGCCGACGGACAACTGCGTAGGCGTGCGAGAAGCCGTGCTCTGAGATCCCCTACCCGCATTCATAGCAAGGGAGTTATAGGCAAAAACCTTTCAAAGGGTACCTATGCTTCGCAGTAAACTTTAACAGCCTGATAACGATAATGAAGAGAATATATTCATTTAGACATCTAACGAAAAGTAAGGATTAACAAATATTAAGCGTCAGATATGTAAAATAGTAACTTATTATCGTATTGTTGATCTTTTACCATTTGGTAGCATATTATCGTAGGAAAAAAAGGTGATGAATGTGATTTTTATAGTGTAAAGTTAGCCAAGTCCTCGACGACTTCATAAGCAGCGATGACTTTTTACCTTCCGGAGGCGTATCTACATTTTTCAATCTGAACATAAAAAAATGTATTTATCACTAAGGTAGAGTTCAAAATAACATATTTCATTTTTTTCATTTCATTATTTTGTTTAATATCTAAAGGTTAATAATATAAGAACTAATTGACTACTATAAAGTCTTCTCAATTTTTGCTGCATTAATAAGTAAAAACAAGATTTTATAACGATTCTATTATCATGGTTACGTTTAGTGTTCCAGATGTTCTTGTATTGATATAAAAAATACAGTTACTCTCAAAACATACCGTCCTTTAAAGGAAAGTTCGGTACAAAATGAAATATTATTTTCCAATGAACCGTGCGTATATTAAGATTATATATTAAATCCTAATTTAGGAGGCGTACTAAATCGTTGAATAGATTTGTCGCGCCCCGAGGTACAATAACGACTTTTTAAATAACTCGATTGTTACAAATATGCTCCGAACTTTATTTATAGACTCCCAAACTGAAAAGCTCACCAATATACGAGTATTATACCATTTAACCTACTTAACATAACTCTCATCTCAACGTGTTACGGTTGAAATTTAAAGAACAATATTTTTTCCGTAATTTTGTTTCCAATAATTTTAAAGTCCTTTCGGCTATATGAAGTAGCTCACGCTTCATAAATTAAATTATCGAACAATTGCTCTACAAAGTGCGCGCCACCCTAGTTAACCCGTAAATGCCGAGGGGTGAAAATATTTTGACAATTATAAAGTTCCTTGTAACGGAATAAAAGAGCGACTAGATGTTCTTTTACTGAAAGTATGTAGTTAAAAAATATCTACTTAAATTTAAAATATCTACCTGCATTTTTAAAATAAAACTAAGATTTATATTAATTAATAGAAACATCTTGTATCTTAACGACATACCGAGTGTTAACATAATGCGTTTCATCTAAAAAGCATTCGCAAAATAATATCAATATTATGTAACATAAATATAATAAGACTATTTGTACTAATATGTGCAAGATCCTTCACTATGATTTTGTCATTCCTTTTTTATAACTAATATCTAATTTTTCACATAGTTAATTTATTAATGTCTTAAAATACAGATCTACCTAGATACATGCACAACACAAAATAGTAATTCGATACAAAACTACGTTCAAGTTCTGCCTTCAACTACGTTCATTGGGTTAAATAAATGCTCTCTCCATTATGACTACCTCTATAAAATTTACACAGACCGTGACAATAAATCTAAACACATCGTTGGTTCCAAATACAACAGGAATGCTTTCAAAGACTATGATTTGTTGACAACAAACCCAATAAATAAAGTCAGTGTACAGATTCTTTGTATTAAAAAAAATATTTATTATGGATACTTACTGGGAACTATTGATAAGATCTAGAAATAAAAAAATTGAAATGTGCCCATACCAACGCGGTCTTGTCAGAGTTGTTGTATGATGTGATTTTTTAATAAAGCTGTTAACGTATTTGAACGAAATTTACTATTGCAATATAACTTTTGGAAATAAATTAAATTTGTGGTAATCTAAAAAATTTTTTACTTGAAAATAGAATTTTAAATCAGGGATTAGAGAATCATTCACAAAGTCTACAATGTCAAACAAAACCGAATCAGTTATTATAACGAATTCTTCTTCTTCTTCAACTCTGCCTAACCCACTGCAGGTTATAGGTCTCCTCATATAATTTCCAGTTTAAAAGGTTGTTCGCTATTCTAATCCACTGACGGCCCATTGTTTTGACCAGATTATCGGTTCATCTTAGTGGCTGTCGCCCAATGCTTCGTTTCCCTGGCCGTGGTATACCTATGGTAGTATTGTTAGTATCGTAATAATTCCTTATTACGAATCACGTGCGATTCCTTTATTACGATACAAACAATAGACAATATTGTAACAATGAATTATTACGATATAGACAATAAATAAATACATGAAGGCAATTTGCATAGATAAGTGAAAAAATAAAAAAAATTGAAAAGAAAAACATAAAAGAGACTGGAAACCTCTCAGTAATAGAGCTCGTATTAATTTTACGAATGCAATTGTAACAAACGACACCTGGGATAATGACATTAACGAAAAAGTCAAGAGCAGGACGGTATTAAGCGACGGGACATTTAAAGACAATGATTCTCCATTTCGTATTTACGTGGCAAAGTGTTACAATAGAATACACTACTCGTGTCAAATTATGCAAATGGTGGCGTCGATAGCTCAAATGTGGCGGTACACGAGCGAGCTATTGTAATGCGGTGACTAAGTGCGTAATGCTCGCCGAATAGGTCCGACTAGACAGACTCAAAGAGTAAAATTACAACAGAAGTGTTAAATGTTCAAAATTGGATTTGCAAATTTCGATCGAATTTAGTGTAAATCCGATCTGTAAGTGATTTTACAATTTTTTATGCTTCATTTTTTATAATAAAGATGTCAGTTTTCCAATGTTATTATCAAATCTTTTGCATACTAAAATTGAATACTTATATCCTCCCAATAAATCCAATGCTATGATCTACGAGATCGCAGCCGTAATGATCATTGTATTATTAACTCATGCAATTTCTATAGCAACACCCGTGAAGGTATCATAACAAGTAAGGGACCTTCTGCTCCTATCTGGTCTAATACGAGTCATTACAAATTCACTATTAATAATTTATCTGGAGCCGGCGTGGGCGACACCAGTAGACAATGCAAGCGGAGCGCTATTACGGATTTTTATTAAAACACTGTTGCAATGCTCTCAGCGAACCTTGTCACCATATATGATGGCTGTAAATTTTACAAACGAGCGTTGAATGGTAATGAAATAATTTGTGAATTTGGCATTACACGTTTCTGTCGCTGTGTCCCAATTTATATACACGTAAAGTTTGTGATTGGAAAATTTAATTGTACTTAATATTGTAACAATGGCATATTGTAACAATTGTAACAAATCTAGTATTGGCAAGACAACAGGACGGGGTACTATGTATGATATATTCAGTAAAGTTAACGAAATTGCTTAAAGGTTTTTTCTATTTGTTTGTAGCTTCCCTTTTAAAGGATTAAGTAAAACTGTGTTGTTTGATACAATATGATTTATGTAAAATTGTTTGTCCTGTTTTATTATAAAGAGTGTGAGATTCGTTTTCTCTTTACGTCAAATATGTGCCTTAATCTAGCGAGAATTTCATTAAGTTGACCTGTTATTACACATACAAATTGTATACAATGATACCAACATTACTGAGACGAGGATCCTGTCACTACCTATAATATTAATTTAAACCTTTCAATAACGGAAATTTCTTAAGCAACAATTTCCCTTTCAAATAATCGTCATCATATATCTACAGTGGAATTATTCATAAATGGGTTTCAAATTGTTTCGCGCCGATTCGAATCGGTCTAATCGAGAGATGAATCGAATGGGATCGATCGAATGAATCGATTGATTGATTGTCGTCGCATTGAGTGATTTATTCGAGCGATCCGACCGAGCGATGGACGCGGTCAGTCGGCGTAATTTATGCGATTTTGACCATAATGTATTCTGAGTAGTGAAAGGTGTTTCTATAAAAGTATTACTTGTGTTTATGTTAAAGTAAACTATGGTTTCTTAGTGGACGTACGAGTATTTACTATTTGCGTTATTGTTCATGTTAATAGAATATAGATTTTGTATCGAAACTAAAACGATTTTAACGATGGTTTTCTAATATAAAATAATTTGAAATTTCTAACATACCATAAGTTAAATATATTAATTTAATACTATTAATGAATTATTTCCACCATTATTCAGGTAATATTTTTTTTTTAACCCTAGATAGATAACCATATTTCACTGTACACTAAAGATAACCATACGTCGACTCGACGTGCGTATGTTTGA
>DWJK01001695.1:0-16266 GCA_018248815.1 Croniades pieria auraria
CGTGGTGCATAATGCATGATGTCATCCTCCTTATTTGAGGTTCCTTACTCTTGTGTCTTTAGCGAAATAGCTGTACTTTAGTTTCTGTTTTTTTGTATTTTTTTTCTTTAAGTTCTTGTCACAGTATCTTATTTTAAAAGGGTACATATATTTCGGAAACACTTGTATGGCTACAACACAATGATTAAACAAGGCTTGTGGTGATAATAACACTAGTGATTTACGAATAACAACATTGCTTTATATTTAACATGGAAGTTTTTATCTCTGAACTTTTACATGGTATGATTAAAAGGTATCAGTCTTCGCTGCGACCTCGCTGCAAGCGGCAGGAGCTCTTGAGGAACTACCTCGTAAAGGTCCGAAACTAGTCGTGCCATCACGAAAAACGTACGTGAGTTAAGCCGGTACATATTTAATCGGGCTTGAGTATTGTCTAAAAAAATAACTAATAATTATAAACTACAAAAAACCTAAAAACTACTGAATTATACATTTGGTTGCTCTTGTTTTTGATTGGTTTTGCAAGAGTTGGAGTGATAAGGTATACAGGTGTCCGTTCGTGAAGATTGTTTCAAAACGAAAATGAAAATCACATAAACATTCTTCATGTTAGACAACAAATGTCACCATAAAATAAACGTTGCTAACTACCATGTAAAATTTACTATTAAATGTTTCGTGAGTACTTGTACACATGATTAAATATGTACCGGCTTAACTCACGTACGATCTTGGGATGGCCCGACTAGTTTCGGACCTGTACGAGGCCCTTCCTCATGAGCTCTCCCCGCTTGCAGCGAGGACTCGACGGAGTTAAGCCGGTACATTTTTAATCTTGTGTATACATATATACTCACGAAATATTTAATAGTATACCCAAGCCTACGTATTAAAAAAATGTATTTTGGACTCCTGCAATTTAATTTCCGGTGCCGCCTTTGCAGAACTCTATTGTAGAGTTTCACAAACGTCTGTACACTGCTCGCAAACTACCTAGACTCGTAGATCTACACCGTCCGTTAGTCTAGATTTGTGGTCGGGCGGCACGGCAGCCGTGACAAACTTCGTCCGGATAGTAATTGAGAAGCACTATAAAATGAAATATGTTTAATATAGACTTAACATCACGCTTGTATTTCACTGAAGGGGTAGGTAAAGGACTGTAGTAATTGTTATTAATAAAGTTATGTATCAGCTTAGTTCACGTATGTGGACCAGTCCGGGGTCTTTCTTCATGAGTTCCCGCCTATCGCAGCAAAGACTGAATACTGTATTTATTATTACAATTATCATTACTCTATCATCATGCAAGGTCCTTTACAGGGTAAACAGAGAATACCAAATACCAAACATCTTTATCTCGGCAAACTCGACACGCTTCTAGATATATCACCTTCTCTTATACCAGCGAAGGTTCAGAAACATCTGACTTACCCACCATGATCAAACGGCAATATTAATGCGTAGATACATAAGATGTTTCTAGAAATAATTGAAAGCGAACGGAAAGGAGTGCGCAGCAGCGGCCGTGGCCGGTTCCGACCGCAAACCGACGGCTATATTTAACACAGTAGCCCACTAAGCTATGTACCTCAAGCAAGAGCTACAGCTATGAAATAGGACATTTCTATTGCTACCGAATAACAGATGTGTCTGCCAAATTTAATAATAATAACGTCACTCTCATAGTAAATATAAGAGGACGCGATGGTCTCTGCAGTGTCCGTATGGGACCTGGCCCGATACTGAAATAATAATGTGTCAAAGTATTCTCAATTATCTGTATGTGTTCTGTTAATACAACTGCCCTATCTCTAATAACCATCAAGAAAATTATGCCATTGAAAGAAATCTGTTTGTTTTGTATTTGCTGAGAGATCCAAACAATCGCCGTGGGAGGGATGAAGACACCTGCAGCTTTAAGGATAAGGACTTACACATACCAATGACACTAGTTAGATGGCATTTCTTTCATTTATTTGCGGTAACCTTAACAGTAACGGGTAGTTTCTGTACTCGTGGAACATTAAATTATGTGTGTCATTGCCAAATCTCTCATTATTTCATTTTTGAATACTGGTCCGCCCGGAATGAGAGCGTTTTTGGTCTGAATGAATGAACAGAAAAGTAAATTTAACTTATAAATTGAAGTGCGTGCCAAAACACAATGGCTACTAATAAACGTTACGAGTAAGAAAAAAAAAATACGATACGTTTAAAAAAAAAATCGGAACGTATTTGAACAAGCGCGGTTATCTCACGCGGATAACCTCCCGAAATGTCCCGCGGGAACAGCGGGCAACTAAAGCGATGTAGGCTGCGTCCCGATCGATGAAGCGAAAAAAGTAGAAAATTTTCGGGAACCCTCTCCTGCTGTCATTTAGTTTCGTCGGTATGGATTTTACTGCAAAGTTTTTGTCCTTTTCGGGGATAAAATAGTTAAAAGTTCGTCCTTCCATACCGTTCTACCCGTTCCTAGCGGGATATGGGAATTATTTTCTGTATTTAAAATTTCGAAACAAAGGAAAGCCCTATACATTCCGTTCATATTTACGTAACGTAACATCACGCCTGTAATCCCAAAGGAGTAGACAGAGAAGTGTAGTACACTCCCACGTCTGACCAGTTACGTTTGCGTCCCATGGAATAAGTGGTAAGCCTATTGCCATACATCGAGCACAGATCCAGACTCCGAGTCACTAGTAGAAATTCTAAATTAGAAAATAGTACCCAACCCGGGAGTTGACCCCAGGACCAACCGATCGGCATTCGCGCTTGCAACTACTCGAGCAACGAGGCAGTCTAAATATATTTAAAATAAATATGCATAGAGTAAATAATATTTTCTGTGGACGATCCAATCAGAACAATACGAGACGTTGTTTCAGTGTTTTTGTTGCAGTAGAAGGGACAGAATGAAAATACAATTTGTAGGAGCGTAAAATTCTGGTGGCTATGTCAGTGCAGTGTCGTTTAACGAAACTCGTTGTACATATTGGCGCAGTAGAGCCTCAATAGAGCCTTTAATTAAACCGCACGCGTCGATCACTTCTCGTTTACTCTCATTTATTTTTATTATAGCCTCACAACATGTCCTTTCCGGTGTAGGCAGAGAATAACAAGTGTCAATTATTTATATTTTTAGGCCTCTTTTAATACCATATTTATGTATGTACATTTTAATAACCATCACAATTTATTTGATTATAGAGGCCGGGAAAATTGTTAAAAGAAAAGGAGTTCCTACAGGTTATTGAGGACACCATGTTAGCTGATTTATTTCATATATTATTATGTATATACTATATTATTGTCACCACAGCAAATTATTTAAAAAACGAGTCTACATATAATAAAGACACAAAAGGTGGCATTGTCGCTTAAATAGAGATTTCTACTTCTTATATAAAAGCATATAAAATAAGCAGGGTAACTGCCGTAAGTTTATAAAAGCAAAACTAAGGTACATAAAATATCTTTGTTAGAAATAAATAATTAGAATATTAATAGTATCAGTACTACTACTAGTCTCATCCATTATAGTAAGAAAATGATTTAGCGAACATTATTTTGTTTATTCATTGATCAGCTAATATAGTCAGAAAATGATTTAGTGAATATTATTATGTTTATCACATTGGTCGCCAACCTTCATATTATACATAATTGTTACCCAATTATTCACATAGGACTTCGCGAATAGGAACGTTAGCACACAAAACTGTTTACTCGAACTAAATTTATCAATTTGTAAATAGAATTCCAAATATTTTTGGTTTATAGATGTTGCCGTAAAACAATCATCTCATACGTCTATACGAAAACATATACCCAAATATGAATAAAAGAAACAGAAAGGGTTATCATAAAAACTGACTATATTGGTACGAGAAAATAATCTATGAATATTTAGCAGTGAGGACTGATTGTATTCGGGGACTCGAGTGCCCGCGACACGGGACTGGAATAAAAGTTTTTTGTAAACAATTTAGCAAACATTATTTTGTTTATTCATTAATCAGCTATTGCAGAGAGAAAATGATTTAGCGAACATTGTTTTGTTCATTCATTGATCAGCTATTATATAAAGAAAATGATTTAGCGAACATTATTTTGTTTATTCATTGATCAGCTATTATAGTAAGAAAATGATTTAGTGAATATCATATTTATCACATTGGTCGCCAACCTTCATATTATACATAATTGTTTTGTCCGCGTCAATGAACTCCTACAAACTGCAAGAACAAATTTGAAGAAAAAAAATTTGTGTGTTTGAGCGACCCGTGGATGGTTTAAAATCCATAATTCAATACTTGAGTTAGCATAATGTAATTTTAAAGGTAACATTACAGGCGTGATGTTACGTTTTATAATGTATTTTTTGTAATATATTTGTATACCGGCTTAACTCACGTACGTTTTTCGGGATGGCCCGACTACTTTCAGACCTGTACGAGGTCCTTCCTCATGAGCTCCCGCTGCTTACAGCGAGGTCGCGACGGAGACTGCGCGCCGTTGCACGAGTGGCGCGGCATGAATGCCGAGGCGATGCGGCGTCGTCGACAGTCTTCGTATTCCCTCGATTGTCTCCGGTGATTGCGCTTGCGCATAAGGTGTTATTTGGTTGGGCACATACGGCGCTGACTGTGTCGTGCTCTAGAGTATCTATTACACTACTATATTTCGACGCAGCCCGGAGAATTGGTTTCCAGGCGGAGGGCACAGTCCAATCATTGTCCCGGTTGAAATTGGGACGTCGGCTCACTTCTATTGCTTCTTGTATCTTACTAGGTACTAAAACGTTTCCTGCGCCAGAACGGCCACCTTGTCAAAGCGTAAGAAATGAGATGTGTGTGTTCTGAGCGTGTTCAGCGCGCGAGAACCCTTGGCTGTCCAAGTTCTTTATGCTGCGTATGCGTTCCGATACTCTAGTCACGATGTTGCGTCGAGTTTATCCAATGTAACTCTTGTCACAGTCGCAAGATATCATGTATGAAAAACGTACGTGAGTCAAGTCGGTACATATTTAATCATGTGCATAAATCCCCACGAAACATTTAATAGTAAAATATATATTATGTACTTTGACGATTTGGCTGAATACTTTTACAAATATACGTGAGGAGTCAATTCAAAATAGTAACAACTAAATATATATGAAGACGATTGAAGATCCGGCGCAAGAGGTGCACGAGAGCTGGTTGGGATGAGATATGTCTGGTCTATCCCATTTAATCATCCAATTTAAATAGTAACTAGCATCTGTATACATTTAATATTAAACCCACTTCGTGATCCACTAAATCGAAATTCGTGACAACGAGAACCATTCTCGTTGCAATATCAATTTCACAGTCCCCGTACACAAACACACCGAAGCGAATCGCTATGTGTATTATTAGGCGTCAAAATCCAAAACGAATATCAAAAACTGGTTAGTTCACACGCTGACGTGCGAAACGCCGCGGACGGGGGTATTCGCCACATTCAGCGGTCGCCAATCGGATCGAGATCGTAAGCTATCTTGTTACGAACGCCACAGTACAAGTATATCTGTTATCAACCAAGTGAAAGGTGTAAGTTAATCGAAAGAACGGAATGCTTTTTGATAGGTTGCTGTATACCGTAATTTCATGGTAAGGCTGCATCAGATAATATATCGCGTAGGTGGAGAGGTGCTCTATGAGGAATTCAATTAATTGATATCATTACACACGATAAAAGTATGGTTACGTTATTGTGATGGTTACACAGCTATCATGAGTTCTTCTTCACGAGCTCCTGATCTGCTGTTCTGCTGCGGCTAAGAATATTGGGGTATTTCGGAAAAAATCATGAAAGTTAAACTGATATTAAGCATAATTTAATAATGTAAGTCACTTCTAAAACGATTAAGTGAAATTGCTATCATTATAACGACAAATTTTCTAGTTGTTAACATCATGGATCATCAGCTTCTCCCAACACCATGCTGTTAGTTCTTTTTATGAGCAATATTGTGCCCTTATTATCACATCCCCAGCGGGAGCTTTACAGGCAATCATTCTTGTCTGACAGTACACACAAGAATTCTGGATACGATTTTTAAACTTAAAAATTCAGTTATAAATCATAATTGTTATGTAATGCGAAGACATTGATGTGATATAATAAAAATATTAGAGATCACTTAAAATAAAAAATAAATGTTTTTCTGTTTAAATAAATGTACTAAAATACATGTAATGAAAGTAACTTTAGAATACTTTTAACTTTATTGAGACAACTGAAACTGATTTAAAATGTACAAATGTGGGGATTCCCCGAATGTAACTATAACTTGAAGCATAAATTAATTAGTGGGACATGAAACTACACGTTTATTAACACTGACTTTGATTAACTGTGGAATGGTTTGATGCAGAACCACCGCACGCAAATATACTTCAATATTGCGTGAGACAGCAATATTGATATCGCTTTATATGTGCACATACAGAATATGAAAGTGTTTTTGTTCTATACAATTTTAAAATACCCATGTCTGCCATATCCAACGAGAATACGAAAGGAGTTGATGATGTACACACATACACATGGTTGTATGAGTACATGTGTATGTGTGTATGCCTACGGATAAGTAAATAAACACTATCTAAGCATATTACAAGCGATAGCATGTCTTTAAAATTCATGAGCGTATCATTAGAACGAAGGATTTAAATGCCTAAAATAAAACAAGAGATATATTCGACGGGAACAACAAAACGGTGAGGAAACGCTAAGAGTGCAGAAACACTTGACTGTCAAAGAAAAATACGGCGTTTGAGTCTGAAGCAATGACTCTATCTAGCATAATGCCGTCCAGTAGACCCACTTGAAGCAATTGAATTTAATGGAGTCGCTTCGTGCGAACAGTATACACAGTGTTGCTAAGCTTTGTATACTAAACACTGCACTTGCAAGAGAGAAGACGTACTTAAGGCGATAGTTATAAATGTCCATTTCGGTTGGAGCTTCCCGAAGTGCAGTGGCTAACTTAGGATTTAGGTAGATTATAGGCATTGTTGGTGTGGAAGTAAAGCTTGTGAGCGGGCGTTAAGTGTATTTTTATTATTGCGATGGAAATAGCTCCTTTATTATTATTATTATTCATATAAATATTGAAGCCGCTAGTAAACTTTCGAAACTATAAAAGGGTTTCGACAGACTATCTTACCGTAAACCGGAGGCTTGAATTGCTGTATATTTTATTACAAGAGGCCTTTGGTAAGTAAAAAATTTTAATTTTCGTCATAATATATTAACGCCATAGGTTTAATATATTCTAAACTACCAATACTTGCATTTCAATTCAATCACTATACCGTTTTACTATGAAAATGTTTGAAGTTCGATTCCCGGCCGATTGTAAATGCAAGCGGTCATAACGCAATATCTGTCTCCAATCTGGGTAATATATTATTACTGTACTTCCGATTTTTCCGTTTCCATGACAACTAAAATAAAACTGTAAATATGAGCCAAGCTTCTGAAAACACAAATCAAAACGCTAGTTAGAAAGCAATGCATTATAAATAAGTCACTACAAAATCACGGTCTATTAGCAAACCATCAAATCATAAGTATACTGTCGTGCATAAAAAATATGATCCCGTGTCACGTGCACCCATATATAAAACCCCGAGCTACAATTATCCTCAAATATATCACCAATTATAATGGCTTCAAGTCCATGCGTCTAATAATTCCAACGTAACCCATTAATAAAACCACCTTTTTATGACGCGACATATTTTTATGGCACCATCTTTCAAAGTAATACACGTGTGGCCAAGAATAGTGTACACGGGAATTAATAATCATGAATAATGGCGGCCTATCTCTCTTTTCGTTCCAACTTGACAAATTTGTATTATGGTATAAATTTAAACTGCTTTTGTAACTTTTAACTCGTTTCGTTTTCAATGCTCATTAATGTTACAGAAAGATAACGCAATAGCGTGCGCGGCTACTCAAAAAATTAAACATGTAGTAGTTGTGTAAGTACTTATGTATATGAAGACAATATGTAATATAGTATATGAAACTTAATATTTAAAACTGGATTTAGAACAAATTACTTAATGTAGAGGCGTGTTTCTTCAGGTTGTGTTCTGAGAGTTTATGTTTTGGTTCCGCCTAACGCTTGATGAAATCTATAGCGATTTTTTTGGAACAAAACGAAAGCATTATTTTTTTCAACTGATTCCTCGATAATTACAACACGTTTGCAGTTTTAAATCTATGTTTAAAAAATATTGTCTAAAATAACTTCTTAAAAAATCCTGCTATTGGTCTGTTACATTTTTTAATAACCAAATCACCATCTTCTCATTAAGAAACCACCCATAAGACAATATGTGAACAAATATATATAAATAAAATCAATGAAAATACAGTATTACATTCCAAAAAAAATTAATCGCAGCCGAGTCACGGCTGGTACTAAATAATGTATTTTGGAAAGGTTTGTCTGTTTGTATATACTAAATATGCTTATACCAACAACGCATGCTCCTTATCAGCGAACAAGGTGCAGCGTCTATGCTTCCGCAGTTGTAACATTTTACATGGTTTTACTACTGTCAAACATCACAAGTAACCCCTATCAGTTATTCTTGGGACAGTGTGAAAAAACGATGATATATAAGGACATTCGAATGTATGTACATACACCTGTGTAGTTAAAATGGTAATTATAATGTTTCGCCAATAAAATATTAAATTCTGTTAGATATTATAATTTTTTTGTCCGCATTTGCACAGCGGCACTGCAAGCAATTAATTAATACTTTTTAAAGCTTTGACTTACTAATGAGAGACATAAACATTTTTGTAAAACATCAACAAATCATTAATATTAAAAATCCTATGTTGTGAAATTTCTAACGGTTAGTTTAAAGACATAAGATTTAAATAAGATGGACAAGACGACGAGCGATCTCTACTGTTATGTATTTTATTTTAATTTAACTAAAAATAGGACTGTGATGGAAATCTACAAAATTAGTAATATGTTATGCAATGTCGTCTACAATCATTTAGTATGTAGGCGGTTGTTAACGAGAGTATATTATCATCATCATCATCATTATCATCATTCCCGTATCATTATCATCATCATCAACAACACCAGAATCATTGACCTATTTCACCATCCCACTGCTAGAAATGAGTCACCCTACGAATTGTAAGGGTAAAATTTCTTACACTGACCACATACGACTTGGAAGCTTACACAGCCCTTAAGAAACATTACAAAGAGTAAATATAGAACTGAAAATACCCATAATTAAAATAGCATTTTTCCAAGAGCTGTATCTACCAATCTAGTATTAACATTGCAATATTAAACCTGTCAGCTACTGAACACTAATGACATGTATGAAGAATTCCGAGCCCACGACGCGTCTGAGGTACAAGTTCCATAACGTGTAGATAAAAACTTATACGGGGGTGACTTTGAAAACTAATTTCGTGATAAAACGAGTGTAAGGGTGGGAGCGTAACGCAAAAAGTTTGTGTGGAGTTTTTAGATGTTCATTGGATATTCAGAGCGTCACTGAAGTGAGTTCTGTAATACGATAATATGAAAGAATTCATTTCTCATTTCGTATTTTGCTTTTTCTTCGCAAACTTTCAAATTTTTATCCGTTTTTTCACCTGTACAAAACTTGTTGGCTTACGAATTTTGGGTAAAAGTCTGAACAGTTTCAGCAGAGGGAATAATATTTAATTTAATATCTGGGTTCTGCGTGCATTACTACGCTTTGATTAAGAAAACATTGTCATTTTATCTTTTTTTGTCATTCTCAACAGTTTGCACTGGTTAGATATACTTACATGGATAATATTTATAACACACAGATACAGAACAATCACATGTGTACGTCTCGCAAACATTTGTGCTGCGTGTAAATCGAACCCATAACCCTCGGCTCAACGGGCACGGTCACGAACCATTGTACCAACGACTCAATCAAAATACATTCAATTAAAATTCTATCTCAGTATTTGCGTAAGAAACTTGTATAATGTTATAAAACAAACACAATCGGACGTTTAATTCCATAAAAAGCTACTCACTAAGTCACGAGGGTCACTCAGGTCGTTGATCGATTAAACATTTACACTTAAAGTACTTGTTTCAATGAAAGCGAGTGAAAGTATCAAGCGAGAACGTAATATAACATCACGCTTTTATATCCCCGAAGGGGTTGGCAGATGACTGTAGTGTATCAAGTCGTGTATAAAACGTAAATTTAATTTTTTTTAAAGCAGCTGGAAGAGATTTCTTTAGATATACGCTTCTTTTTTTGTTTATCGACATAATATACATAATATCCGTGTATGTAAGTATTTACATAAAAAATAAGTGAAAATGCCTGATTGAAGCGAACAATTAGTACTTTGATATAATTTGACTATTATTAGAAATCCAGTTTGTCGGTTTTCTGTGCGACTGTAAATTACGGTAGAACTGTAGCCAGCGTCATTAGCAGAGGTTACACAATTTAAAAAAAGATCAGATAAAAACAGCTTGTGTTTTCAAATTAGAGTAATCTTTCGGTGGCTTACAGCGTCTCATGAGTCGTAACATGTAACTGTAGTTATCTCCATCAGTTGGACTGCACGAGCGAGGCTATCAAACAACTGCAAATGTAATAATCATGAGCAAAATAAGAAATTTGAGACCGCGACATAATTGAGGAATTGTATTATATAACTTAAACAATGCTGTTTCTTAACATGTAATAAATAAGTATGTAAGAAAACAGAGTATATAACACCATACATATTACATACATACATACATCATCAGCCCGTCATAGACTACTGCTGAGCAGAAACCTGTCCAATAGCACGCCACTGAGCTCGATCTCCAGCTATTCGCTTTTCACCCCTTGCGCAAACCAAACGTACTACCCTCCTTTATCTAATGTTTCTAAATTAGCATCTCCAGGGTGAATGTATTTTACTTCGGTTCGTCAAAAACATCTTTCTAGATACGGGTTTTATTCTAATAATAATAATAATATTACTTTGCGACACTTCACACAAGACCATCAGTGATCTGATTCCATACTAGGTAGCGTCTGTGTTATGGTGACCAGTCATTTTATTGTTAAAAATTACACTACAAATGACAGTGGTGATCAAATTCAGTATACTTCTTCGTAATTCGTTCCCTCAGTACAGAGGATTATGGCTCCGTTGTGTCAAATGACCTTGTTGATGTTGTTGACCTTCAAAATGGTGTCTTACCAGTCCATTTCATTTTCTGCGACATATTAGTTTAGTTTAGTTAGTGCCTTCTTTACTTGATCAGTCCATACTCCAGGGTCCCGATCTTAGGAGCACTTTCCTGCTACTTTGAAAATCATTATTTTTTATAACACAGTTTCATTAACACAAGCGATGGCCTCGCTTATCGCTTACTCGCTGCCAGTGAAACACGTGAGTTATAGCTATGGACTAGTAAAAGTAAACATTTATATGTGGAATGAGATTATCGTGTCCTTAGTTGGGCGAGTGTTCGGTTACGATTTAAGCGTGTTGAGGGCGGTTGCGTCATCTGTTCATATTGACACTTGTATGAATGTACATTTAGATGTAGACTCTCAGTCATCGAGTATAAAGTAAATTACAAAGGAATGTGACAAAGTATTATGTAAAAGTATTTGGGCGGTATTGTAAAGGTTTATCGCCTATAATATTAGATGTATAACATAAATTATGAAAAGTGCGAGTACTACATTCCTCTGCGAAGTCTTTCGGAAAATTTCGAAAATCCAAGGGTACCCGATCCGGGATTTGAACACGGGACCTCCCGATCGGCAGTCGCGCTTGCAACCACTCGACCAACGAGGCATTCACTGTGAAAGATGTGCAAGTGAAAATCGTAATGGATTCACAGATGCGGATATGGAATTGAGCGCCCAATAGGTACCTGGACGGAACCACTAGCTGTGGTTCTGTTACGCATACCTTCCGGTTTTCACTGGACATCCCAATAAACTTGTCTCCTAAAAAAAATATTTTCTATTTTTTATGGAACGTCCCAATATATGTATATGTGCATTAACATTTATTTATTTTACTTTGAGTCAATTAACATAATAACAAAATGTGTTATGTTGTAAACTTAAGTATAACAACAGTAATCGATATATCTAGTTCTTATTGAGGCCAGACATTTAGCGTTGTCGTGTCTGTTTGTATGTGATACGTCTGAATTTGGTTAAAGCGTAGGTCCAGTAGTTAGTAAATCTCCCTGTTGAGCATGGATTAGACAGTATTGTTTTACACATTAGTTGTATGTAACTAACAATTTTGAATGTATTCCGTTTTGTATAAATGTACTGTGGTAACACTAGCGATTTGCCCATTTTGCTCGGCGGTCGAACCAAGCCAGTGTGTTGGAAAAATTGTTCGTCCAGCAGCGTATGCCTGCGAAGGTTTACTTACGTACGTACAACCGTTCATACGCATTTCTCAGTGCTCGTATTATAAAAAGTGGACGACACAAAAATATTAAACCTACAAAGATTCTAGTAACATAAACCGGTTTTTTGTTTGGTACAAATATTTTGTGATAAATTTCAGACATTTCTAGCACTACATGATGTGTAGGTTAGGGTTGGAGTGTGGAGCAAGCTGCAGGTATTACGTGCTTGCAGAAGAAAAACATCGAAAGGAAATAGTTAGATGAAAAGAAATCAAAAACGTTTCAAAAAGCACCAACATATACGTCAGCATTCAAAGTCACTAACTTAGAACAGACCAATGATCATTATACGACCTCAGTTTGGTCGACACGCGCGTGATGTTATGTAGCTAAACTAACTAATCTAGTGTACGTCAGACCTTATTTTAATGGGGATTACAAGCGTACTCAAACAGCTTATTTCGCTTTGAATTTTTAACCCAATTGTGAATAACGAAATCGTGTTTGGGGAGGTTTGAAACGGCACCTATATTCCGATCAGGGTGTGATGGCCATCGTCGAATAGGGTCGTCGTTTCCTTCATGGGGTTTAGCCCTCACCCCTCGAAGGTGAAAATGGGTAAAACGGTACGAGCGCTCAGCGAGATAATTAGGACGAATGTAAATACAAATTCATACAGCGTTTTATAGCGATGAATCTACAATTTAATTAAATAAAACGGATTATGAAAGTATTTAAAATTGCATAGTAAGAATAATTTTTCATTTCTTTAAAAGTTTTTAAAAAGGGCGTCCTTCTTACAGGTCCCGTATTCATAATAGAGAACAGCCTAGTCATATTTTTTCAAATTTCTGTTTTTAATGTGTGATGGTTTGTCTCTAAACTGTTTCTCTATCAATATGTATTTCGACACGATACTAGGACACACTATATAGCTATTTTCATTGAAATATGCGACAGCACGAATGAGTTACACTTATAAAAGAGGAGTGGATTTGTGTCCGGTATGGCAATAGGCTCATCACCTATTCCATTGAGAGAAATAGACGGTACTTGATAAAACATGTGTACTAAACTCCTCCATCTACCCCTTCGCGGATAACAGGCGTGATGTCAAAGGACGGTTCTATCGCTATTCGTCAATCGCTTGTACCACACAAAGGGTGTTGGCTGGCTCAAGTGAAATGTTCAGAACATTAAACTTGAATTCTCCCTGCACACCTGTTTCGCAGGCCTCGTCTGATATTTGATGCTCAGAGTTTCTGTTCGTAAATAAATACAAAATATACGCCATTTGGATTTTGGGAAATATTTAATATTCATTCCCTCAAAGACAGTAACAACAGGAGACGGATATGGATCGTATTGATTCAACATACCAACAAATTTGTTATTCTGTTTTAACGTGTATTTTGCATTGCATTATTCTATTGTGTGAAAGCTTTGTTGTTACTCCATACGCTTTTAAATGGAATGTACTGGAATATCCTTTGTTTTTTTGCCGAAATGCCACAATTTATTTTGGGTATTTTCTCATTGTTGTGTTTAAGTGTGTGACAGGTGGAAGACACGTCATGATTTCGAAACCATGCTTCAGTAGTACCAGGATATCGCCAACAGAACACTTCTTTCTTTTTTGTTAAAGGTGCTCATGGGGCGCTATCTCAAGGGATAGGAAGAACAGACCGGTGGAACGAATCAGTGGATGATCCGGTCCGATTTATTCTTTGGGGGTTAGCGCAATGATGGAAACTGTAAGTCTGTTTGTACTGAGTATGATGTCAGTTTTTCTTTTTTCCTTCGCTTTCCATTTTATGATATTAATAATACTTTAGACAATGGTTAAATTTGAGATGTAATACTGTTTCAACACCCATTGGGTTACTAAAACTGCATATCCGGTTCGCATCAAAAACATTAAACATAAAAAGATAATTCAGTCCTGTGTTCTGCTGCCGAGAAAATGAAAAAATAATTTTTTTCTCGTTCTAATGTTCCCATTTTTAAGTAACTGTCGAAAAAATCTTCCTGTAAGTATGAAGTCGTGTTCCTTACAAATGAGGGTCGTTATAGTCGATAAATTCCACCCCGACACGTAAGGGCGGTTGTTTTAGATTTACTAAAACATTTTACGGGCGCGATTGTGTCATTTATACGAGTTTTCTTCTACTAGAAGAAAACTATAGTTTGATTTACGCAATATGTTAATATTTATTGTTTTTGTATGCGTCTGTACGTTTACAGCAAAGAAATTTCTATTTATTTAAAAATTCTCAAATCTCTATCGTTGTTTAGTTTTTAACACAATTACAATGAGACATTTTTTTACTGAACTGTACACCGTGGGATATATGAAATCATAGCCTAGAGGTTTCCGTTTGACCGCGATCTCACATGGTCTTAAATGACATGCGATACATGTACCACGCGTGTACATAAGGCTATAGTTGTGAAGCTACTTTGCTTTCGCAGCACTACATATAGATGTAGAGCATCCTTCATGTAGACACTGTAGTTGCAACCTGCGGTCCTTGTAGTTTCTGCCACTCTGTAGTACGTAGTTTGGGGCAGTATGTAGTAGGTCTGGTATGTGGCAAGTCTGTTGGAAGGATATGTAATGTAGAGCTGTCTGCAGCAGTTTTTTTTCTGCGGCAGTCTTTAGTAGTTCTACTATATTTTAGTTTGTAGTTTTAGACAGTGGAAATCTGTTAAATTCTGATATGTATATAGCTATCTCAGTAATAATGAGAATTCTCTTATACGGTTTTTGTCGTGACCATGGGCATACGACCCCATGTCTGACCATAGATATTTCTTGTGAAGTAAAGAGGACCATCCATAGGTAAATGTCCATTTTTTCTCTGTGTAAAAGAAGTAGCAAATAAAACCTGCAGATTCCCTGATATGAAAGGGGTTGCAACTAATGAACAGCTCTTCACCACAAAAAGGAAATTCTACCAGAAACCTAAGATTTTAATCCTACGTAATTATACCAAAACAATAACACGAAAAACACAAAAAATGAAGGCTAAAAAAGCTAAAGATTAGCTTTCTTGGCATTTCCTATAAGAAATTTTTAAAATATGCAAAAGATGAAGTAAGTCGTATGCCGTATTAAATAATCTATTTAAAGTGTAAGGGTGGTTGTGTGCCAAATTAATATCTAATTTCGGGGTGAACATCCCCAATTTTCATTAGTTCGGGGGTGAGCGGAGGCGAGACGGATCCGCTATTAATTTTGTTTAGCGAAATGGCGGTTTTGATTACGTTTACGCGAGAGTTGTTTTGTATGAGTAAAGGATGATTTAAGGGTTGCAATTATCTTCCCTGCTCCAATATACGATGAGTATTTTTAGATATATAGCCTTTTATTGGGTTACATTTATACCAGACCAATGCAATGATGGAACCATGGCACCATGTAAATGTATGTATCCTACTGTAACATAGTCACATTCATATATGTATATCTTCAGGTATGGCCCCTTACAAGATAGGCAGAGAGATAACAAACTTACTGTAAAAAAACTCCTGCTAAAATATCACTAATTCTTTGTTTAAATGCTATATACCTTTAAAATTCAGAACAAATCTGGAATGTTCATTATCTAACACGTTTGTATGGAAGATTTACTTCAAAATATTTCGATTCACAGTTGTACTGCTGTTATTGTCCATAAAACATTTGATGCGCAATTTATTTATTTATTGCCCTTGACTGCTTTGTTGGTCGAGTGGTTGCAAGCGCGACTGTCGATCGGGAGGTCCTGGGTTCAAATCTCGCGTCGGAT